>CALNXK010000086.1:290000-317500 GCA_942486035.1 Porites lobata
TCCAGTTTCCCGGACGAGGAGCCCCTGATAAAATTAATAGGGGCGGCTAATTTTCAGTCGCCCGTGATAGCTCGAAAAATTTCTGCCTCAGTGCCACAGGAACACCAGATTAGGATGCGTTCTGACGAACTCGACAATACAAATAACTGCCCAAAAGGTTGATGTAAATGTTGCTTTGCTCCTATTGGATAGTATTTTGACACCTCAAAAGGGGCGAAATTCAATAATCAATGGCCCGCATACTAGTTCACATTTCCCTGCTCCATTTTTCTTGCCAGCTTTGCTGACTCACGCTGGCAGCTCTGCCTCCTCGAACTTGCACAAGTTAGCCTGCTCCCAGGCTACAATCAAGGATTTTACTATTATTACTAACTTAAATCTTGCCGTATGGTATCTTTGTTTACAGGAATGCCGGAAAGTTCTATTACTGTAAGTCTTACTCACTGGACAGCTCTTATTGGTAGGTGATGGCATATTTGTATTACAAATTTTAAAGTCAATAATTGCACATAGTTAATACTCAATTTGTTTGAAGTCATCTACACTGCACACACATCCAGGTTTATACATGTAAATAGGTACTGCCAAGGCTATTGCTGCCGTTTTAAGCTGCGGCCTTATGGGCCACAAGAACCAAATGCAGACTTAACCTTCAACTGAGTCCACTCACCTACAGGTCAGCAGCCCCTCACTGGATCCTCCTGCCACATAAATAAACCCATCAAGAACAGCAGCCCGCATATCACCCTGGCATTTGCTCGTTGGCTTTAAACTTATCCAGGCATTTTGTGTTGGGCTGTAACACTCCATTGAATTCAGCTTCCGACCTCGCCTATAACCACCAATCACATATAACTTGCCCTGCAAGGTTGCTACAGTAAACGATGCCCGTGCCTCAGTCATTGATTTCACAATCTCCCACTGCATAGTTTGACAATTGTATCTCTCAACACTTTTCACTTCTTTCATAAATGATGTTTCCCCGCCTAGGATGTAAACAGTCTCAGCATATGAGTCCCTCATCTTCATCCCAGCCTGTTCAAAATGAAAAGCAACAGCCTCCTCCACAATATCTCGGCCATAAATATCATTTTGGACCAACGGATGTTCAGCTACATCTTTCTGAAGATTTGTCATTGAAATGAAAGGAAGTCTTACAGCTTTTAAGAACTCTGCTAGGTGACATTTTCTGTGCTCAGGGTGATATTCAATCCAAGCTACACACGCATTAAATACCTCCATCTCATCACAGACATTAAGATCACTCCGGCTAATGAGCTCGATCACTTCACTGGCACCAAGAACTTTAAAGTCATCTGTTTGAGACACTTTGATGAAGTTCTCCATGATATATCTTGTCGCTGCTTCGTACATAGCTTTACAAGAATGTCTGTCTGCTAAAGCTCTCACTCCCACACAATTAGCAATGTCAATCTGTTGCATTATAAACTGGATACACGAGTCCTTGACCCATTTAAACTGAAGCAAATCTGCTGCCAGAAACAAATTTTGGACACTGGAGTCTGTAATGGTTAGCTGTGATGTGTAAGCAAAGTTAATGAGAGTTTCAGCTGACTCAAAGTCTACTCCCTTGATCTCCACCTACAAAAAAATACAGAGAAAAAAAATGTCACAAGATGGTTGCTGCAGTCCTCAGCCTAAAAATCATGACTGATGTGAGTCTCCATTCATGAGTTTGTTTTCTTCCTGCAAAAAATATGGTCAGCATTAAATTTCTTGAAAAGGGGATACTTATTCCCACATAATCGCCACCACTGGAACAACAAACAACAGGTAATCAATATTTAGAGGTTATCAGGAGTAACGTGATCCCTGAAATAAACAATATGCTACAAAAAATTACACAGAGATGCCAACCTCTGGAGATCTAAAATCTGGAGACTCTCTATTTTGCACTACACCCCCCTCCCTGGAATGACAACAGCCCCACCACCTCCACGCCGTCCACAAATTGACCCGGCTTAGGACATTATATGAAGTCTTACATGAAGTACATGTGATCAATATTCGCTTTCGTCATATTAACGACAAAATAATCTTTGTCAGTGAACATGCAGAAATTTCCCAGAAACTGTACAATGAATAAAAAATGTTCAAATTTTCAGGGAAAAAACGGGCTAAATTTGAAACAAAAGCACAGAAAAGCTCAAAAGTCCATTTTATCCGGTAGATTTGGTGTGACCCATATGGGAGAGCGGGAGATCAGTGCCGTATACAGTAGACTCCCAGATAATCCGGGAGAGTTAGCATATATGATGACATTGAATCTCAATTACATGTACAGAATTGTCATTATATTTTTGTTCTAGCAGCTAATTTCTGGCATCAAGCAATGTTTTTAATGGAGTAAAGGGTTCCGCAGTATAAGATTAATACGTAAATAAATAATGCAGTAATTGCATGATACTTATTATCATAGCTGGCAGAATGTTGTGTAGTCTGACGGTTTCTAGGGTTCGAAATGTATTCAGTGCCTTGCACAGGGTATCCTGGTGGTTACGCTGTGAGCAGAGGCCCTTCGATCTTCCAAGAGTTCTTGTCCAAAAAGTTTTCGATACTCAAAAACAATCGGGTATTTAATGATCTTCTCTTGATTCACTTAATTCTTTACTAGCATCCAAGATTTTTTCTTTTCTCATTTGCTTTGAAAGAAAACCTAACGATGAAGACTGTAGTTTTTGGACTTACATACTTCCTAATTCCGTGGGATGCCTGTGGCACTCCCACGGTAAAAATCCGGTTCGGTTGTACCCAAAATTGCACAGTCAGCCAATAGGATTGCGTAAAATCTTTATCGATTATCTCTTCTTCCAAGCCGACCAATCATATTGTACAAAATCTGTATCGATTTTTAATCGATTTGCTTCCTCTGGTTCCTCTGGTTTAGGATGGCTTGTTAACCAGCGAAATCCTTCGGGATACTGGCAAGTCACGAAAGGCGACCTAAGCCAAATTATTTCTTCCCTTCATGATTCTTTTTTGCTTAGGTCTAGCTTTTTCATAAGGTTTTAGTAGCGTCTGGTTGAGGGCCTTGATTTCCGATAGATTTTTCCATTCGGAGTTCGCCAGATTTTGCCGAGCACAGCTTGAGTTCAGTTTTTTCTTTTCTTATCGAAAACACCTTGACGATGGGAGGTTAAATCGCGTAAATTCTGGCGGTGAAATCGCGATAATATCGTCCTCGTCGATCGACGACTCGCTTTCGGCATGGACTGGACTTCTGGATGGGACACGGATCAGGACCTTAGTAACCTTATTAAAATCAGGGATAATCATTGGAACTATGTTAACTTTGAGACCTTGGAAACACATTGCAATTAATTTTTAACCGTATCAAGAGCATCTTGGAATATTAAACTTTCATCTTGGATTAAAACATTGGAGCTTTATCGAACTTTGTAACCCTGGGTTCGACCCTGGATAAAGCAAGCAGATGTTTTGTTCCATTAACTAAAACTACAATGTTTATTTCTCTTTGAAAAATTAAAGTTACCTGTGGCAACCTACTACCAAGATATGACGTATCTTTATACATATAGCTCCTGTTCAGGTTAATCAGAGAGCATTATGCGCATGTTCTCCATTACTTGTTTCCGTTAACATTCCAATTTAAGTTACACGGGTAAACCTTGTTTTGATGCAAAATAACTTCTTTTTCTTATCCAAATCGTGCTAGAAAATAACTACATAGCGATAGATCAAAACAAGATCAACTCCATCCTTGCGATCACTGTCGAAAGGGGTAGGGGATAGGGAGGAAGCAAAAAAGGGGATGTGGATTGGGGAGAAATAGTAGCCTGCCACGCAGGCTACTATAGATTCAGTAATAAGCACATTAAACCAACCCATACAGGTAACTTACTCATCGATGCTCATAACATGACACATCTTTCCGGTTTCCTAATTTTTCCAAATTCAGATAGAAGGCCATTATGCTTCCATAGACCAACGCATCCCACGGAAACGACTTTAGGCGTCTTGTTAACAGAGTAATTCTACTTTAATTTGAAGACAAATTTCAATTGTTTCCATATTTTTTAATTTTCTAATTAAAAATGTGCTTATACGACGGACAAGTCATGTCAAAGGATTTTACATGTCTGAACTAAATTTTTACCTGTCACAGACAATTATCGGACACAAATGTGTTGGAAATAAGTGCATTCAAACATCAGACTGTAGGCTTATAGAATTTATGGGAGTTTGCTTTGTTAACATTCACAACTGAATTCAAACTTGCCATTAACCCTGGGTTACCCTAACCCTGCTTTGAACATGCAGATGTTAAAGCAATAGAGGGTATTTTTCTTTTTAATCAGAAAGATAAAACATATTGATAATTTAGAACAAACTGTGAGTGATAAATGTAAACTTGTTATCTTCAGCCAGTTGCTAGGTACATCTCACGCCGAGGTCATACATATATAATGAACTGTTTCTTTTCGGTTGCCACGCATAGAATTGACTGGTGATATCTTTGTGTTAAACCTTCCTGGAACGTACGTTTTGTTACAGTGTATATTCGTGAAACAATCAATAATTCTAAATTTAGCAGGAATTCATGAACATTAAAATTTTTGACTGATATGAATCAAAGTTGATGGAAAAGATCAGAAAAAAATATATTAAGCACTTGAGTTAAACGTGTTATGAGTCTAGTGCAGCCCCTCGACACATTTAAAGCCTGAGCTTTATTCATAGTAGTTACATGTAAGTGGCCATGAACTGCTTGTTGTTTCTTTTGTTTTTTAGAATAACCAGACCAGTTTAATTTTCATTTTCTTAAATCTCAGATCCTTTAACATTATTTGAGGCGAAGGAAAACAGAAATAGAACTGGCTTAAAAAACTTAAAACTCGGAAGAGAAATTAAATCTAAACCACAACATTTGCAAACGTGTAGATACGGTTGTGAACGAAGTGTGTTATTTGTACACGCTTGGCAAATGCGATTTATCGGATTAATTTAAATTGAAATGGTTATTTATGTGGATTAACTTTCAAAATTTGCACTGTACCATAAATTTCAAAAAATAATGATTATTAAATAATTAAGGAGGCGAAATTTTGCATGGAAAGAAAACAGTTTCCCACGAAAAACTATTACACAATCGATTATATGCATGGTCAACGGTCGCTGCACTTTCATACTTTATTTAACACCTTAGGTTTTTGTAGAGCGCATGCATAAACTGAGGCGAATCTCCTTGGATTGCCTACCTTGGCTTGATTTCGTTCACTCATCTTTCTTGTAAACATGGCATTGAAGTACTGGCTCGTTGCGGCCAAAACTGCTCTATGGGCTTTTATGGCTCTTCCTTCCACAACAATTGTAACATCACAGAGCTCTTCCCGCTCTCGAAGATCATGCAATCGGGACAGCACATTTCCAGGGTGCTGTTGATTGAGAAACGTTTGGTTTTCTTCGCGGCCGTCATCTTCCACGTCCTCCGGAAGCTCGGCCTCCATCATAATTTTGTTACCTGAAGAAATCAACACCTGTTTTGTCAGCGGGAAGAACTGCCGGCTCGTAAACGTAAAAACTTCCTTATCGGGGATGGGGTCCCTTACGGGGTCTTTGTTGTGACTGCTAGAAAATTCGATAACAACAGTGATTTCTTACCCTGGGTACCAGAGGTTTTTCTCGCGTGCAGAGGGAATTTTCAGAGTTGGCCGAAGGCCGACATCTTCGGCCGAGCGGCGAAGCGCGGGTCACTATAAAGACTTGACGGAAACCGGAAACCGCGCTAGAAAAGTCTCTGGCACCCAGGGTAGTGATTTCTTTGATAGGAAAAAAAAGTTCTGGAATGATATACACATTCAAAAATTCGATACTATGATATTTTTGAAAACTACAAGTTGTAGAAGAAACATCGCAACAAAATGGAAAGAACTGAAACAACTCTTTTCATGACCCATAGTGCCTTTCGCTGCTCTACCTACGTGACGTCATTTAAAAATAGTCTACACGAAAAGGCGATTGTGACTTTATTGTACTTTTAAACAGCAATCTTGTGCTTAAAGCGGAATTTTCTTTTACAAACACGAGATGGGGACGGTGTTAGGTGCTCTGGGAAGTTGTGCAGCCCTTTCATCTTGCGCTTCGTGTGCAAGTTCGTTGGCTCCTGTGGTAAGTGTCATCCGCCATGTTGGAATGTAAAATTATTATGCTGCAAATTTATCCGATTAGGGTAGTACTCAAGCTTATATAGAGATTACTTCATGGTTGGTGAGTGCGTACGATTTTTATTCAAAATTTTTAGACGATGAAGTGAGTTTTACACACTCAAAAGCGTAAAAGTTTCGACATTTTGTCTTTTCAACATTTTAACTGAAGGAAAAAATGAAAATTATAAAAACTAGTTAAAAACTCATATTAAACAACGCATTAAAGCAATTGGTAAGGTTTCCATAAAACCCCATACATTTATTATGCATACATGTTTTGACTCTATTCATATTAAACTATTTGTGACTCAGAAAAAGTATGAAATTGCTGCATGCATAATAAATGCATGGGGTTACATATGTACATGGAAATCTTACCAAGGAATGTTTTTTAAGTGAAGCTTACTCATCATCACTGTAAGGTATGTGGTCCTTGGTCCGGATGAAAAAGACATAAGTAAGTGTTTCTTATCTTAGAAGAAGAGTAGGGAGCTGAAATTTGTGACCGTGCACGGGAAAACGTACCTTAACGCTTATCCGTTAGACAAGCAAAAGCGTTAAGCATCCGTTAGTCATCCGTTAGAAAGGTTTCTTAAGAACGTTAGAGGCGTTAGTCCAGCCGTTAGAAGTTAGCATGAGGCCGTTAGAACGGACAGTGTAACCGTTAGCAAGAGACATGTATCCGTTAGCCGTTAGCATCAGACCGTTAGACGGGTCAGCATAACCGTTAGCAAAAACTCTGCATCCGTTAGTACGGCTAGAGAAGCCGTTAGGATCCGTTAGAATAAACTAGCATCCGTTCAACGGCCTTCATACAGTAACTATAATTATTATACACGATCCAAAACAAACCACGTTTGCCGACAAGTAAAATCATAACAACGATCGACATTATATGAACTGTTTACTTCAGCAAAGTCCGGTTGTTTCAAGAGCTTGTATTTTGTTCTGTAATTTCTGACGAAAGAAAAGTTAAGAATATCTTATAAATGCCATAAACGGATAAAACAAACACGGGGAAAGCTCGACCAAAATGGCCATTGCGATGAATAAAAGGTCTGCGAAGTAAACACTGATCACAAAGTCATGTCAAGAACTTGTGCTCGTGTTTCGTCACGCAACAATGGTTGTCAAAATGCTAATTTGTGGCGATTGCTACGACCTGCGAGGTGGGATCCCAAATGATCAATAACCTTCTTCCGTTCCCTTTAATCGCTATTTGCAATCATTAAAATAATTAAGTGGTCTTTGTCGTTCGAACTGAAGTAGAATAATATTATTTGGTTTCAATTCACAAAGTGTGGGTTCCAAAATTTACATAAAGTTGTTTACATTTTCCAAGATGTGAGAAACGGCCATATTCCGGCGGAAAGGTTGATGAATATTTTGATAGACTTTTGTCTAACTCTGAATCAGACGAAACTAATTTTAAACTACATGCATGTGACGAAAACAACTTTATCTGGTGAAACCAGCGCCAACACGTCGTCGCTTCGAGACTGACTTCGTGACTTCAAAAGGCAGCGCTTTTCGCATGCTCGGTCAAGATAGAAAGCGTAATCTTTCGCGAATCCACGGCTGGCCCAGGTAAAACAGTTACTTTAGAAAAACTCTTGACAGAGTCATGGTGTAAAAATAAGTACAAGCGACAACTCCATTTGAGTAAAACAATTAAAAAATGTTCACCACGACTGGCGATTAAAATTGTTTTCGCACAGGTTTAGCGACGTTAGGTTTGCTTCTCACACGATAATAAAGGACTGGAATTCTGAGTTTCTCCGTCTCGATGAGGAAGTGAAAGTTTATATCCCTGAGTTTTGCTCTCGATTAATGCTCACCGTGGAAATAATTTTTTTAATGCTTGTCTCATCGACGACTGATGAAATCGGCACTTTGTGACTCGTTTTTTTTAAAATCGCGAGTGTAAGACTAGTAATGGTTTTGCACGATCATGTGTTTATAACATCGGACTGAAAGTAACTGTTACGCTATTCATTTGTTAAAAGTCCTTAGATGTAAACCGTTAGACAAACGTTAAAAGTCCCTAGATGTAGAGCGTTAGACAACCGTTAAACGGCTCCAGTCATCCGTTAGAACAAACTGCGTAACTGTTAGAACGTTTTCTTCATCCGTTAGACATACTTGGTTAGCCGTTAGACCGTTAGGAGAAAGCGTTAGAAGGTTTTGATCATCCGTTAGGCACAACTAGATAACCGTTAGAACGTTAGGACAAAACGTTAGAATGCTGTGAAGGCCGTTAACAATCCGTTAGCTATCCGTCCGTTAGAGAGCATTTAACGGATAAGCGTTAAGGTACGTTTTCCCGTGCACGGTCACATTTGTCCTGTAAGTTGATGTAACATTTAACTAAATTGTGACAAAACGACAGCTTCTGAGCTTTGCCGAAAATCCTGCATTGTAGATAAAGACTGTTCCCGTTTGAAGGCCCCTGGTCCAGCCAGTGGTTAATTAGTTCCGCCACTTGGCCACTTTGTAAGCTGGCATGCAAACTGTGTGCAAAAGAAACATTCCAAGCGCTAACTGATCTAAATTCCTGTATATTTTCTGTAGGCATCATTTTAACATCGAAACCAAATGAGATTTCTGTGTAAAGAGCTTTAGTTTAATCTTGTGAAGAATTATTATTTTCGCTTCTTTAGGACTAAAATATGTCATGCAGTTAGGATGAGATGGCAGCAAAATCGCCACTAGTTTACATCCTGTTTTAAGTCGTAGTTTTAAGTCAATGTTATTGTCATCTAACCCATGATGTTTTTGGCTATGAAGCCTCGTAATGTCATTGGTGTGTTTCAATCCGTCTATTATTTGCCACAGTTGAAGAGTGGTTTGAGTCAAAGTGACTTTGTGACTTCCTTCACAACTTAATTTACCAATCAGATCAATAAGCAGAGTTAAATACCATCAACTGACGCGATACAACTCAATTTTACTATATAAAGATGACTACCAGTTAGGCTGTCGAAACATCAGCCACTGTCAACAACAGTCCTATTCAGGACTACGTTCATCCGGATGATCAGACAGCTGTAGTGTCAACCATTAATGACCATTAATAGTATGATTAACAGTAATATATCCTTTGTTTCTCCACAAAGGCTGCCTGTTGCTGTGGATCATCAGCATGTTTCTGCTGCTGTGCTCGTTGTCCCTCCTGCAAAAACTCAACGGCTTCAAGAATTGTCTATACCATTTTCCTCTTAATGGGAACTGTCTTGTCTGCTGTAATGCTTGCTCCGGGGATCACAGACAAGTTGGAGGAGATACCTCGATTTTGCGAGCATATTCCTGAGAACTGCAACAGCCTGGTGGGCTACTTAGCTGTGTATCGTGTCTGCTTTGCTATGGCTGCATTTTTCTTGTTGATGGCAGTCATGATGTTCAAAGTTAGCAGCAGTCATGACCCAAGAGCAAAGTTCCAGAATGGGTGAGTTCATTTCAAATTAATTATACAGCTCTTTCTTTTGTAAGAAAAGAAAATGCAATTTATTTTAGTTTCAAGGTATTTAGCATGAAAGTACTAATGGGAGACACTATTTATATGTGTCATCCGAGCCACGCAAAGGTCTAGCTGCTTGCAACACAAAGGGAGTACTCTTTATTTCTCAGTTATTTTAAGACCCTGAGTATTGGTGTGGCCCCAGGAATCAAACCCACAACCTTCCACTCTGCGGTCAAGTACTCTAGCAACTAAGCTAATCCTGCTATGGTTAGAGCAACATACAGTGTTGGTTAATTTTGGAAAAAATCTGAAGAAGATGCATTTTGTTCACTCCTACAATGTACTGGTTAACTAATAGTCCTCCACTTGTGTTTTGCCACAGCTCCTTGTAAGGATTGCAAGGTAATGCACATGAAAAAGTAGAAATCAAAATGGCAGAGCAGACCATTCGAGACACTTGTTTTTGTTTCATATTGCGCACATATTTACCATTCTTTTAATTGTTTTTATTATTACTATAATGGGAAAAAAAATCTTGCTACTTTTGGTAGAATCTTCTAATGTTTTTAGGTGATCCTGTTTTTATGTGGCAGTTGTAGTTTTACCTATTTTGTTTTCTTTGCAGATTTTGGTTTGTGAAGATAGCAATCTTCATTGGTATTCTTGTGGGGGCATTTTATATCCCAAGAGGAGCCTTTGGCACAGGTATATCAATGATAAGTATTCAAGTGAAAATATCAAACCCCGGTTAGTAAGGTGCGGAAGCAGCACCAATATCGATCATTGTTCTGGGCCGTTAATGGATTTTTCCCTTCAACCTGGCAAAATTGACCGTAGCATTTTTAATTAGGTAAGAAAGGGGCAGGTCTAGGGAAGGGGGGGTGCACACCCCCCCTTCCCTGAGATGACCTGCAGCTTTTTAATACAACTGGTATTCTGCAGAAAAAAAATTATGGTATATAGTGGCGCTGAAGTAACACGTGAGACGAAGTTGAGGAATTTATGTTTAACACCGTAAAAATGGTAGTTAAAATGGTAGGTCCTTTGTGGTGGACACCCACTTTTGAAAAATCCTGGATCCACCCCCGCAATAATGCAGTGCACTCAAATCCTGGTAAACAGGTGGGGACCCAGAACAAGGATTTCAATGGACTTAATAAGAGGTTTATTTGGGTCTTTGGTGCAGGCTAGTTAAAAAATGGGCATCAATAATAATTTGTCAGAGTTGTCATTGAAATTACCTTGTTAGGATGAGTTGTATACAGGGTAGTTTATGTATCAGTCGTACTGTAAGCATAGGATATCAGAAAAATGTTGTGTTGTAGTGAATATGTTAAACTTGTGTTCTGTTCTCTATATAATCTGCATAAAAAACAGTGTGCCCTCCCCAAGGTTAATACTGAATGATTTATGACATCTTATGTAAATAGACTGATTTTTAAACACAGGATAAGGTAGTTTCTACCTAGTATTCTATCATCCATTTGTAGTTTAACTAGTTTGATTTTTAGGGTAGATTTTTATTGAGTGTATAGGCAACTAGAATGTAACAAAAGATATGTACTTTTATCTTTTGGCAATAAAGATGATGATGATTATTATTATTCTTTCCAGCATGGATGTACATTGGTATGATTGGTGGATATCTGTTTATACTACTGCAGTTAATTCTACTTATTGACTTTGCTTACAACTGGAGTGAATCATGGTAGGTTCCAAATACCTAAATTAAAATAATTTATTCAATAAACCTAGCGATAAGTAAAAAGGGCTCACCTGAATATAATGTCATGATGGTGGCTGGTCACATTATATTTTGAAAGTGCTTGGTCGTCTTTCGGCACTACTTAAGTAAAGGCCACAATCGAACAGGTGAAAAACCTTCTAAAGAAATTCATTGCCTGTATTAATTTTATTTTAAACATAATTGGTATTATGGTGGCCAACTAGAAAACCTACTGATTCTGTTGGCCATCATACTCAGAGTTTCATAGTAATTTCATAGTGCTCAACATTTTTCCTGTAAACATAAAGTCTGTAACCTAGCATTAGTCAAAATATTGGGGGAAATAAACTGAACTGAACTGAACTGCATTTGCATGTACACAAAATCCTGTTTATAATGCAGTTTTCTAGCCACATTGAATTTCTGTACCTTTGATGAGCCAAAGTGGTTTTTCCAAATTAATATGAAATGTTTAAAATTTTGAAGCTGGTTTGAATTGTTGTACTGTAGGGTTGAGAAGTATGAGACAACAGGAAACAAAAGGTGGTACTGGGGTAGGTACATCTATAATGGTCATTAAAATAATATTCAACTATCTCCCAAGGGTAGGTGAATAGAGGTATATATCTAGGGCTGTTCACCGACACTGAGGGGGGATAGTTGTTTAAGTATTTACCAAATCAGTTGGATAAAAATTTAATGAAAAAAGTAACTTTTTGTAAATTTAAAACGTCACTTAGTAGGAACCTTATTTACAATTCACAAACATTTCAAGGATTTGTAAAGTGCATTTTTACAATTTTGTAGCAAATTCAACATGGAAATAATTTTCTACCTACCAGTAAACACTGACAAGCCACAGCTTGTCACTTTCTTACTATTTGTTTGTACAGCTGCTTCATTTATTGAACAAATTTTGTCTTCGAAAATGTCTTGAATCAAGATGCCATCTTGGCTCTGGTCACAAAACAGTGAATAGCTAAGGTTATTCTAAATTACGATAGCCAATCAAAATGCGCAAAAGTTGCTATTCACTAGTTTGGTAAATATCAAGTTATATTATTTTCTCTTGCACAAAAGAGTGGCTTTCAGACAAATATACCATACAGATCACCATTATATATATTAAGGGGTGCCAGGGATATAGCTAAGGATGAACTTAGCATGTTTTGTTTTATTAGTCAAGCTTGCTTTTTTGTGCTCAACTACATGTCCTTCAAAATCACCCCATGTCGTTCATAAAATAATTTTTCTCTTGCAAAATGAGTATCTTTCAGACAAGTACACCATAAAGATCACTCCACGAATGTGTTAAACATGTAGTTCAAAATTAAAGTCAGGTGAAATCTTTTAACCTAGGTCCTAGTGTCAAAAACCTTTGGACTTTTCTTTCTTGAAATATATATTTTTAGCCTTGTAATAGTTCACTTTTTAAAGCTGAACACAATTAATGAAAATGTTGACTTTGATTTCAGCTCTTGTGATAGTCACAAGTGGAATTTATATCCTTTCCATTGCTGCTGTTGTGTGCTTTTTCCTGTTTTACACTGAAGTAAGTTGTATCTTTCTGAGTGGCAGCCACAAACAAAACACAGGCCACAGGTCACAAGCGCAGGTCCTCACTGTATTGATAACTAACTGAGATAAGCAGTTCCCCCTTAACCTAAAACTCTATTTAAGATTGTGATTTGGGCTGAAAGACACTGTTAGTATTGTTTTTTTCCACAGCACAGTGACCTGTACTCTAACCTGTATGTCTGTGGGCTCAAAGTAATGCCATATAAGAACGTAGTGATTTCAAGAACCTACAGGCTGAAATGTGGTATTTAAATACCCCCCAAAATAAGAACCTGTTCAGCCTGGGAAAGAAAAATACTTTAAATCACTCCAATTGTGATGGTAAAAATTCTCTATTTAATTGTGCGAGAAACATTTGACAAAAGTTATTGTGTACAATTATGTTTTCTTTGATTTATGTTTGTTTGGATTTTCACTAGAAATATGTTTTCCATAAACCATTATATGTATTAGAAGTACAATATTTCTCGCTATGGTTACACTATGACAACCTATGAAAAATAAGTATCTATTACACTGTAACTGAATTGTGAAAACCTACCCTAAAATATAACAACCTGTTCAGCCTAACCTCCCGATAAAGGTTCTTTATGCAGGTTTTTACTGTACCAACCACCGTTTAACAACACAAAAAACACTTACTCTATTGATTTTATGTTTGGACGTGGATAATGATCTAGTTTTTCTTTCTCTATGTAGTTCTATTTAGTTTGTTGACAGAAAATCTTAATTGGACCCCCCTCGTTAAGCATCTTCCTTCTCATAAGTGCCCTCCTTTTGGCAGAAATTTTAAATGAATGCTCAGGCTGCCACTTATACAAGGAAATACAGGGCCAGTCTATACTCATCTTGTGTTTTTCAATAATTTTTTGTTTTTCAGCCATCGGGATGCAAGACCAACAAGTTTTTCATCAGTTTAAACTTGGTGCTGTGCTTTATTGTTTCCATGGTCGCAATACATCCTAAAGTGCAGGAATGTAAGTCATATCAGATGGCTGTTGAGTTTGTGTAATTTTGTGATAAAAATTATTTCTCAATAAACCTGCTTTTTATGATCTGCATGCTATGGCTTTAATTTCAACTGTCAGTTTCAAATTTCAATCATTCCTAGGGAATTTTCCAAAGTCAGTACTGGCTGGCCAGACCATGGCCACTGAACCAGTCATTTTGTGGCAATAAGCTTTTTCCAAGAGTTTTTGCTGAAAAGCCATCTTCTTTATGCATACTATTTAGAATTTGACAAAAGTGGCTGGATAGTTCTGATTAAAAGTGAAATTCTCATTATGACGGGAATGGTCTGGCCAGTCAGTTCTGCAATTTTCATAAGCATATTAATTTTAAATTTTGCTTTTGATTCATAAGGTCAACCAAGTTCTGGACTGTTACAGGCTGCAGTTATCACTTTGTACACAATGTACTTGACTTGGTCAGGCATGTCAAATGAACCAGGTATGTAAGAGTGACAGTGTAGATTTGTCATGTTACTCAAACAGATAAGACTGTAGTCCTTCGCACACATATAAACGACAATGTCGCTTACAACAGTTTTTGTTTGAAGAATGCAGTGAAGGAAAAGAACTGTGTGAGTCCTTGGACTCTACGATGCCTTTAGTCATGCTAATAGTTATTCAAGGTGTGGCTCCAGAAAATATCCATACTCCCTCCACAGAAGGGGAAGAAGCGTGGGGGGTTCTCAAAGGCCCAAAAATTTAAGTAAATGTATGAAGCTTGACCAGAATTTCCAGAGAGGTAAGGGGGGGGGGGTCTTAGCAAAAACCCCTTCTGTGGAAGCAGTGGGGGTATGGAAAATTTTTGGAACCACACAATCTTCTTTTCTACGTATTGGTCATGTACCCTGCAAATATTCAATTTCACTATTGGTGAGATAAAGGAAAAATTGCGCTTTTCTCCTATCATCTTTGGGGTTTTATTTTTTTCTTCGACTGTCTTTGGTCAATTTTTGGTATAATTCTAGTGGAATAAATCTACTGCAGGTATATCTCGTGAGCAAAAGTTGCTTTAAGGTATGGAGAATCCTTTAAGTGCATTAGCACTGCTTGCAACATTTTTAGTTACTGTGTAACCCAGGGGAAGGAAAAAGTATTTTTTGATAATCCAGAACAATTCTTTGGTTTATTTGGTGTTTCTATTACAAGTTGCTTACTGGCAAGGAAAGAGTTTGTTACTGTTACTTTTTAGAGAAAAAAATATTGCTTAATTTTGGACTAGCTTAGAACTCTGGGCGAGCAAACTAAAGCAACATCTTGCGTGTATTTTTTTTTAAATTTTGTTGTTCAATTGCACCCACAGTATAGTCCTAACCTTATCTTGATTCCCCTCTCTTTTTAAGTACTGCATTGTTGGCTAGTTTTTGTTAGATGTTTTTGTTTAGATGTTTGCTTTTGCTTACGTTATCCCCAGATCAGATGTGCAACCCAAGTGGCTCCTTGATTTCCAGTTCCAGTCTTTCCCCTGGCCTTGGCAATGGACGCACTATCTTAGCAGCAGTTCTGATGTTCGTGATGGTGGTCTACTCTTGGTATGTGATTTTTTTATTCAATCCACTCACACTGGCATCTTGTTTCTTCCTACAATCGAACCTGCACCAACGGCCACCTCTCTACAATGGCTACTCTTCTTTGTCCCGGCGGACAGTCCATAGGTTGACTCTTGTTTAACCTCTCTACAACGGCAACAGCCACTAAAGCTCGTCCGCAACTGCCAAAATATCCTCTCGACAATGGCCAGTTTTTTAGCGACTGACGTAAAGTAAAAAATGGTCACGACATTTGATCCGTTTGGCGCCGCGTTGATGATTAATCGCAGCAATTGTATTTATTTATTTAAGTTCTTTTTGTGTATTTTATCAGGACATAATATTCTGTATTATTGGATTATCAGTACTGGATACAGTAAGCATGAATTTGGCACAATAAACATGTTTTACGCCTCTAAAACAACTTGTCATATTACACCCCCACCTCCCCACCACGGCCACTTTCCTCTGTCCCCAAGGTTTCCGTTCGACTGTACGTGTATTTCTTTATCTTTCTCTGTCTTTTTTTTTTCTTTTAGCATCAGAACAACCAGCTCTAATCGTCTCACAGCCAGTGGTAGCATGGAGGTTTGTATCTACTGTATTTGAATAAGTGCATGCCCTCAATCCCTGAAATACATTGCTCATGCTGGTGCCCACAAGAAAATCGTCTTTTCTTTTTCTTATCAATATTGCTAAGTTCAAGCTATCCCTGAAAAGTTTATGGAAAAAAAACCCGAAACTGGAACAAAACCTACCTTCCCCTCACCAGTCAAACACTGCAATTTTACCCCCGATTTTTCAAACCTTACAATAATTCAAACTAATTCTCACGCTGGTCCAAAAAATCAGAATTCCACTGTGATTCTACTATAATCTACGCATTTTTAAGCTAATTTTGTTTTTCAAAAATTTATGCAGCGTTTTGCAAGCAATATTAACTAAGAAAGTTAAGTGCAAATGAGCCATGCGCTCTTTGTAAATTGTTTGTTTGTAAAAGTAATGGCTCAAATTTTCAGACATTTAGTAGTTGTGCGATGGTCTGTATTTATGCTCAAAAGGGCAAAAAATGTAAGCGAGGATTTACTTTTGGAGGTTTGAATGTTTGTAATAATAAATTTTACAGTGACTTATGATTTTATAAATTTATTGTTATTTGTAAAGTAATAGCCATTTTTATTTTTATTAGTTGATTATTTTTCATTTATATGATTGTTAATAATTTGTTGTTTCTTCAAGTTATATGGGCCACCTACCCCCGAGCTTTGCAAAGTTCTGCGATACACGTATTTCTAGTATGGTTCGTAAATGAAAGGTTTCTTATCTTTTATTTGTAGGAGACACTTTTGCCAGATTATACGCAAGGTGTGTACTTGGTTCTTTAATATATGGGATCAGCCAAGGCTAAAGCTCCTGTACCGTTGATAAATTTATAATTTACTTCAAGCAATAAACTTATAACCGTTGCAAAGAATCCATTAGGAGTTAAGCCTGCGATCACTTGAAAAACTGGTAACTTGTCACAATGGTTACCCTGTGGTGCGGACGGACGGTCGGACGGACGTACGCTCACATGACTACCAAATTTTGTCGATTTTTGTCATAAGCTGAGCAGAATCTATTTATGATTTCAGTTAAAAAAAAATCATTTTGCTGTGAAAAAGTGGTTGCCATTATTTTCAACCACGTTGCAGGAAGTACATTTACAGGCAGCCTTAATTTCGTCACAATTCTTATCACCGGACTTTGGAAATAAGCGATGTTGTATTGTTCTTGCCATTTCGCAATAATAAAGATATTTAGAATATTACTTTACGCAAAATCGTGAAAATTTGTCGCAAAGCATTTTATATACCTGTAAGAAGTGTACTCCTAGGCTGTCCTAGAGTGTGTCTCCCTGTTCTGTTGATTAAATCGCCGTTTTTTTAAAGTTCATACTGTTTCTTGTTATCTAGACGCAGAAAGTGGAAGTGTTAACAACGACGAAAACAAGCCCCGATTTCAGCAAGTTTATGACGACGAGTCAACAGCTGTCACCTACAACTACAGTTTTTTTCATATCACTTTCTTCCTGGCTTCTCTTTACATCATGATGACACTCACAAACTGGTATAGGTGAGTGTACAGTTCAAAATCTCTACGTTTTCTTTGCATTAACTATTAATGAGTTTATACCTTTTATCATCCGGTTTTGAGGTCCGCACCGGGCTCGGTTGCGTAAAACGCCCATAACAATTACCGGTGTACGTACGTGTACTCGTAACTTTAAGTGAGTTGCATTAAATTACTTAAGTGGTCCACTTAGGGATTTCACTTAAGTGGCTGCACTTACGATTCTCGTAAGTGTTCACCTAAGTGTCTTTTATGCAACGGAAATTGCGGGTGTTGCATAAAACCTTTTTTACGGGAAAAATACCACCTAAATTTACGGGACCTATGTAGGTCCCGTATCCTTACTGTTTTTACCAAAGTTAATGAGATCTTTTACTGAGAAATGAAAAAAAAAGTTTTTTCTTTACGTAATTCCGTTCTAATTCGCCGTGTTAACCTCTGGGCCGGGTTGTTCAAAGAAGGGTTAAGATAACCCAGGGTTAGTGCAAAATTTGAATTCAGATATCAAAGCTTAAGAGCAAAGTCAGTGTTATTATTTTTGTCTACAGTTTAATGATTGAATGGCCTAAAAAGAATACAGAAAATAATCCGGGAAAATGCTTTTGAACAAACGAAAAAGAAACCCGGGTTAAATTTAACCCTGGGTTAGTGCTATTCGGCCTTCGAACAACTGCGCCCTGATGTACACTTTAAAGCCGTGGTTAAGAAAAAAGAAGAACAACAAACATTTCCTGTGGACATTGAAGTAGAATAACGATTGCATGCAAACTTAGTTTCAGTGAGAGGCTTAAAAGTGTTAGTAGCGACTTGACACTTTATTTACACTCACCAATGGTTAACTTAAAAAAATGGAGTGAGTCAAATTACATGTAAGAAAGTACTATAACAAAGTCACGTGTGCCCTTAGGGGAGCCAGTAAGTTATCACGTTAAACAGAAACTTAGGTAGGGATTCGAGAGGCCTAACTTTTTATCTTTTTTTTTAATAGTCCACAGGGTTCTGACTTCACTACCCTGACTAGCAACTGGGCCACAGTGTGGGTCAAAGTCAGCTCCAGTTGGGCCTGCCTCGCTCTGTATCTGTGGACACTACTTGCACCAGTCCTCCTCCCAGACAGGGAGTTTGGGCACTAATTGAAAGAGTCCTTCATTTTGTATAAACGACATGATATCGTATTGTAAATTCTCATTTAGGCAACAGGATGGTTTCTTTTCTCTTTGAACGTTTAAGAGAGGGCTCAGAAAGTTCTTTTGTTTTGTTTTGTTTTTTTTTAATGTGCTTTACAAAATTCGCCAGATGTAACGTTTTAGATTTTAACGTTTCTGTTGGTCCTAAGTTGTGATCAAGGAAAAGCTGCGGACAACTACTGAGCGGCATTTTTCTTTGTTAATTTTATTACGCTCTTCAAGTTGGTTATCATAAACTTTTCAACAGTCACTGGTGAATTTGGTAGGTGTGACCACGCAAATGATCACTCACAGCAATTCCTTTCTGTGATATGCTTATACTTCATGAATTTTGTGTTTCTGTATTATAAGGTATTATTATATGGCCATGTCTCAAAAGGACTGGAAACAAACAAATTCGAGAATTTGATTGGCTAAGATCTATCTTGACCGCGGTCTAGATTTTCCCATCTAGACCGGCATCTAGACCGATCTTGTTGTAACAGTTGTCCTCAAAAAGTTACAAACAAAGAATATGAAAAAATTGGCTTGTTTGTACAAAAATTTGTACAAAGCTGGACTTTGAGCAGTTTTTTTTGCCCCGTTTAGACTGAAGACCAGTGACAGAAGAAAGCCAGCTAAATGCTGGAGCCCGCGTGGGGAAGTAAATATAATTAGTTATGTTTTTGTTCCTTTGCTTTCGTGTTTGGTCATATAATAAACATCTTATTAACCGAGCTAGGTCGGTCTGTATGGGAGAATCTTGATCTCGGTCGCTGGTACAGACCTCACTGCGTTCGGTCTGTACTGGCGACCTCGGTCAAGATTCTCCCATACAGACCTTTCGCTCGGTTAATAAGAGCTAAGTTTTATCTTTCGTAGCAGGTCACAAAATTGTAAAATGTGAACAGGGGCACTCATTATTACTGAATTTAAATGGGGAAACCGTAGATTTCGGTTGGAAAATCAAATGATTAACGCCTTTCCGTTTGAGAACCTTCGGAAAATATGGGCTGTCATGTAAGGCGGTGTATTTTTTCTACTCGTTTCAATATACTTAGTTGTTTTGGCTACACTTTGTAGCGGGTTTCTCACCCACAAGGTCATGTTTAATTGTCAAATGCTTATGCGTGAGATCAAGTGGCTCGTGTAAAATACTAAGCCACCAACCTCTCCTTTGGTGACCAGTGTGTGAGAGACATACCAGAAGTACAAGTATTAACATTATTAGAAGCTCTTTTATCCTGAAAAATTTAAAACAAGTTAGCTGTAAAGGAGGAATTGGGGAGGGGGGGGGCATTGGATCTTGAACTTTGCGGCTTTTAGCTTTATTACCCTCAGCAGTTGTTTTTGTATCCTTTTATTTGTTTGTTTTTGGAGGAACGTTTCTTCGTTGGGTTAATGGTACAATTTCTGTATTGACAAGGACGGTCATAAGGTCGTGGAAAACTGAAAAAGCACGATTTGTGAATGAGACTTGTCTTAGATTTGGCTTTTACGGCGTATGACTGCGGTATCGCAATTTTCTGCGGACGTTTCTTTTTTTCGTGGCTTGGTTTTTCTGAAACGCAGGTCCCCTCCTCCCTCCCCCTCTGCAAGTTGTTTTTTACGCACTTTTCAGTTTACGCTTCGGTAATTATGACTTCACGTGAAAACGTTTGTGTACTCTTTTTTTCTTAGTTGTAAGTAAAATGAAAATAAAGATTTCTAAAGAGGCCATGTCTATCTTTTTTACAGCTTATCTGGGGTGTTAGCGGCTGTTTTAAAATGTTTTTCTCAGTTTACGTACAGTTAATTTGGTATTCAGGTACATTTGTAGGTGCTTAAAGTGCCAATAACCTAAACACTTTTATTTTGTAAACTGAAAGAACACAGTCCTAGGAGCCGTTCCACTATTCAACGGTTTCCTAAGCCAACATTAACACTTACTTCTCACTTAGGGCAAAATGTTGGCTTAGGAGAGGGTAGGTGGGGACCCCTGGAGAGTCCGAAGACGAGTACAGTACCTCGGTTCACATTATTCTAAACTCTCGTCAAACATTTACTTCAGCTGATCAGATGTTCACCGGTGTTATCTGAAGAAAACGGTTCTGTGTACACCTGTGTACAGTAAACAGTACAGAAGCTCAATTTGTTTCTAGACTCGTGAGAATCGCTCAGCTGCTTGTTTTACAACTGAACTAAGGGACAAATTAAAGCCCTCTTAGTACAAAGCAGCATTGCCACTAATCTCTTCATCTTTTGTGGGCGTTAAACTTCAGAAACTCCTCGTGTATTGAACTATCCTTTACCGGCCAAACCAAAATTTTTAAGTACCGAAATTCGTGTAGTATAGTATTTCGGTTGTTTGTCTGGATCACGTGTCATTTTGAAAGTAGCAGGGCGATATGTACTCCTGTATTGTGTTCTCTAAATCGTTGTTTCGCTGTGTTGTTCAGAGATCACTCCTACACTAGACAGGCACATTTGCGATTTTCTCACTGTTGATGACTAGAGTTCGTTTAAGTTTTTATCAAACTGTCAGTGTTTTTACTGTATTTCTTGATAACCGGAAATATTGGATGTATTGTATTTTATCAAAAAGAAATGTCATCCAAACAGACTAGTTACCCCTCTACGTCTTCCAAATTTGGTCAACGCTAGCTGGCCCGAGAATTATCCGTGGGTTTTTAAACAATAAGAAACTGAGACATTTTTTGAATGAATAGTAAAGGCTTTTACGGTTTTTTGTTTTATCGACAGGAAACTAGGCAGTCAGTTTTCCTTAAAAAATAATTTTCCATAGCGTTTTTCAGTGAACAATACACTAAATATAACTTATGCGCAGGAAATTATCCACTAACAGCAAAACGCATTCCATACAATCGCATTTTTAGCCGTCGGTCTTACAGTTCACATCAACTGAAAAACGAGACCATAAATTCCTGCAAGTGAAATGCTTATTCTGGTAGGGAAGAAGTACAACTAGGTACAAGTTGAACTAGAGACTAGCTGACATTTTAATTGGTGAGTTGCAATTCTTTTACCCCTTTTATTGCTTCCATTGATGTCTGGCTGTTTATTCTGTAAAAAGATGATACTAATTTTTTAATATATATTTTTTCTTTCCTCTCAGGGTTTTCGGCTCATTTGCCGTGGAGAGTTATTGACTGCGGTCGTCCAGAAATTCCGTACATCGAGAACGACGTCTTCTCATTTGCAACTGAGGTCAGTACAATAAAAAATAAGTTAGAACGATAAATCTTTATATGCACGATCTTTGAAATTATTCGGAAATTAGTCGTTGCTCATTTAGCCGATAGGCTGACGATTTCGTTTTTTTTTATTGTTATTACTTAGCCCGTTTTTTGCTGACGGAACGCCAGTCTGGCCGAACTACTGAGCGAGTGCATCCTGCATTTACAAGAAAGGTCAGCACATGTTTTTTTCAAAATTTGGATAAGTTAAAATCTTGATACTGATAATCAGCCTTTTTTGTTTCTACCTGGGGTCCTTTCTGGATAAAGTAACAAAATTTGTCTATCTATTCTAAATTTAAGAAGAAAAAAAAATAGCTCAACCAAATTTCTAAATTGAAGAACGCCTTCGCTGCCAAACCTGACCTCATTTTTTTCGAACTGAACACGTGAATCACAGTTATAAGAATATCGGAAAGATCTAATTTTCCGCACTAAAACCTAGTTCATAGAAAAATATTACACACGACTGATATGTCCTGCGAGCCTTAAGTACAATTTATATTGAATATATATGGTAAACGAAAATGACGAGTCAAACGCTGTTGATTCAAAAATGAACTCAGACGTTTCGGCCGGATGCTGCAAGCCTTTTTTTTTTCACCGCGCCCTATATAGTTCCCTGCCGTAATTGAAAGTGATGCATGTTACATAAGACGATTTGTAACGATATTTTTTTTAGCGCAATACAGCGTCTACTTTTAAGGTATGTCAGTGCGATTTTTACCGTAGTGTTCTTCTGAATTTCGTCGGCAACTTTGAGGACGATTTTTAATGCTGGCTCAAAAATTGAGGGAAAATTGCAAAGAGTATTGTCCTCGCGCCTATAACTCAGGATCTCAAACGGGCTAAAAATCGTCATTGGAATTGATCTGGGCGTGTAATAACATCACCTTGGGATCGACTGATTGACTGTTCTATCGTTTGTTGATGTCGTTAAAACAAATTGTCCATTCCTGGGCAGGATGGCTGCGCTTTTAAATACATTAGCGTGAAGTTTGCGAAATTTGAAGCGTACAAAAAAATGCGGAGATTCTCATTTACTAAGAGCAGTATTATATCAAAAAGGGCGTCAGTTACGCCTTTCGCAAAAAGTAACACTGAAAGCTAAACGTAAAAACGTTTGACACAAAAGAAAAAGAAGGAACCTCAAGAAATGTGGAAGTTATTAGTCTGTGTCAAAGGCACTGGACGCCGTTTGTTATAGAAATATCTCGCTCATAATTATGAGCCAATCCGAATTCGAATTTGCGATAAATTTACTTCTCTATCTTTTGCTAACAAAGCATAATTTCATATTTTTATTTAGACTTTGGGCACTGCCCCGGTGCATCGCAGGCTAGGATATAGATTTACCAAAGAAAATTACTGTTTTCAGTTTCAGTTTCAGAATATTTACTTACTAGGAAAAAAAGACCATTTAATACTATTGTTTATTGTTTATTGATTTTTTTTTTTGCCTTTTTTTACATATAAATGAAGGGGAAAAAACATTAAATTACACGTAATTAATATACACAATTCGAAAGAAAAGAATTTCAAAAGGCGAGGAAGTCTCAAGAAGCCATGAAGGCCTATGGGTGAGACTTATTCTGCATATATTAAAAAATTAATATTAATAATAATAATAATAATAATAATAACAGAGCTTGTCGGAAACAAGTGTGAATCAATTATGCGCCAAATGTAAAAGGCAATCCTGTCTAGTTCATTACATATTGCTAGAAAGTTCAAGCTGAGTGCTTAGATATCTATAGGAATATTGGACGCCTATTTTAACAGATACTTTATCTTGTACATTATCGAAATTTTATTTACATACCTTAGACGTTCCCATAATTAAGTGGACAGCTATATGAACGTTGGTTTTTAACTTATGATCATTTTTATTTTATAAAAGTGAAGAATGATCATCGCAGTAAATTTTCCAATTTAAGCAATTGGAAAGAAGAAGCCTGAAAAAATCAGGGCTTTATTTTATAGTTAAGACGTCCATAAAGCTTGTAGGATCTTTTTTATCATTAATTTTTTTTTATTACACTTTTATCAAATCATTTTTACCCAGGTTTTTTTTGCGCAAATTATTGTGTAATTGTTACGACAAATTTTAGTCGATGCTGCAGCTGGTTACGGTTTGCCGCCCATCCAAAGCTTTTATTTTTTACTCTGGGCATCCAGACGTTTGTACTGCCATAATAATAATGGTTGGCACAAATTAGATAAGCACCTTATTATAGGAAATAATATTAACGCTCCATGAAATTAAGGTATTGAAAATTGATGCGACTGAAATTTACGCGAATTTAGTGGAAAACTTGAACGACTTCCAAATAAAGGAAATTAACGCAAAATAGAGGATAAATTTCAAATGAAGGAAATTAACCCGGCGGTACAACGAAACAAAACTTGTTGAGACAACTGAAACAAAGCTAAACGTATAATCCGAAAAGGAAACTTTGTTCGTCGTACCTTACCCAAACGTACCAAAGGGGTCAAGCGAAGAAATGTGGCCACTTTACTTCAAGAGTTCTTCTCAGTTTCACTGTTACTGGCGAATCTCCAACCTGGTAAAGTACTCCTCTTTCCCAAAAATAATGGAAATTAAGGTCGCGGAAATTAAGGCTCCACTTATTCAATGGCGCGGAAATTAACGTTTCAAGAAATTAACGCAAAATTTTGAAATTCGCGTTAATTTCATGAAGCGTTTATTTCCTATAATAAGGTAAAAGAATCAGAAATATTCATCTGGCGAGGAAGTTCAAATTGAAACCTAAGGGGTTAAGACTATATATACAATAAATGAACGGTGAAATCATGTTGAAATATAAGTTACGATATAAAGAAGGGGCACGCAACGAGAATGTAGTTCAACACTACTTAAACATAGCATTGTTGAACGTATTTTAGTATTTAAACGGTGCGGTAGATATAGGCATATTTTTATCCCCTAAAAATTTGTCATCTGTTCGGATTTCCTAGCTGAAAGTCTAGTAATCCGAAAATTAAAGGGATCAAAACTTACCTTTTCGAAAATTTCATTCAGAAAAAAGGCTCTCGAAAATTCTAGGTGACCTTTTCAGGGTAAAAATCCGTTAAAAATGGACAATTATACCATTTTTTAGATGTTCGAAGATCCTACGAGAGGCAGGAAGCAAGAAATTTTACAACAAACGATCCGAAAATTCTAGATCTCAAATCGTCTTCCGAACAGATATTTTCCGAAAATTGACGTTGGGTGCCCCTGGAAAAGCGAGCGAATTAAAACAGAATAAACGGACAAAGAGCAGCAAAAAAACCAAATCAGCTAAGGAGAAATGCTCTCGATCTAGATTTTAAAAGAGGACAGTGAATCCCTGTAGCCCATGAAAAATTATTTGAAGTCTGTTATTAGTTCGCGCCAATCGGCTGCGAAGGTTATTTTTGTCTGTTATTCGTCTCACCGTCGGGTCAACATCGGAACCGCTTTCTTCAGGGATTGACGTCAGCCAGGACAATGTATGTAGTGAATTGAAAAATTTTGGACCCTGAAATCTTATACCAAAAATTCTTATATTTGTTCGTGCAGGAAAGAAGATTTCTCATCTGGAACAGGAATGAACTTGATTTGTCTTTTAAAACATTTCTTTGAATACATTGGAGAGCACTCCTATTTTATAGAAATACATAAGCTTTCCAATTTGAAACAAGCAGATATGAGGGAACTTCAATATTGCAAATCTTTGTAATCTATCCTCTCTGCATATCTATTGTTGCATCGCGGCAAACTAAGTTATGGGACGAATCCGCGACTGCCTTGACAAAGATATGCAGCAAGGTTTGGTGATGCGGTAACCGCCACAAGGGGAGGTGAGAGGGGCGAAAAGCACTTCCAGCAGGCAATCCCGTCAAACTGCGAGATTTCACACCGCGAAGCCCAAATTTAAGTTTACTTAGAAGGCCGCAAAGGATCATAATTGACCCAATAGCTCACTTCGGAAAAGAGTGATAGCCTGGGACCCAAACTGGGCGCGCGCGCATTTATGGGATTATTTGGGGGGCGCGAATGTTAACAAACATGGCGGAAAGCGAAGTGGAATGTTTTAGGGGAGTTCCTGAAGTTATTTGGCACACAACAACGTGCATGGCTCGTCATAACGGTGAGGGTAAAAGGCGGAATGAGTTTGCGGAATGGCATGTGGCATGGCTTTTGGAATGACATAATTATGCGGAATGTAATATATGCAGAATAACTTAAAGAAATAAGTTAAACTGAAAATTGCGCCCTTTTTTGGCGCCAATCAACTCACAAGCAGCCGCTATTTGATGTTGCGGGCTTGACTACGATGACAATCAAAAAGCCAGGAAAGACTCCTTGATTTCATTCGGTCGATTAGCTTATTGCTCAGCGACAAAGATTCTACTTGCCTTTATTAGGCGGGCTGCTGGCAGCACCGATACTACATCACGAAAGTCGACCATTGAAGAAAAGATATTTTGGAAGGTCACGATATCAAGGTCAAAATGTTTGAACTATTAACGTCACTTTTTTACCTATATTAATGAAATCACGTGAAAAGTGTTTCTTTTTAAGACGGTTCGCGTGTTTGATCGTGACATATATTCAGAGATCGAACCTATCTTGAATTTTGTTTCCTTGGCTACGTGGTGAAGTTTCAGGCAAGCGAAGCTAACAGCTGGCGGAGAAGTGCGAGCTCAAATCCGGGCAATCGAGTTTGTGTGCTTTTTCTCTTTCTTCTTTCTTTCTTTCTTTCTTTCTTTCTTTCTTTCTTTCTCTCTCTCTTTCTTTCTTTTCTTTCTTTCTTTCTCTCTCTCTTTCTCTCTTTCTTTCTTTCTTTCTTTCTCTCTCTCTTTCTTTCTTTTCTTTCTTTCTTTCTTTCTCTCTCTCTTTCTTTCTTTCTTTCTTTCTTTTCTTTTTCTTTTCTTTCCTACTTTTAGCATTTTTTCTCCCTCACCTTTACTGATATAAAGTTAGTAAAACTGGTCGGGTATCAAACTAACTGCTAAAAAAATAGATATTAATGACTTGGCCAGTTCTCGATCAGCGAAGAGACGCAGAAAGGCCGAAAGGAGACAGAGAAAAGTTCGTCGCTTCACTCGATTTGTGGATTACGGATTAATGTTTGACTCCAGGCGTTCATTTAGTCTGGAATGTGATCTACTGGTTCACCGTAAAAAAAATCCCTAAAATTGTAGCTATCCCGACTTCACGTTCAGCGAGCGTTTTTTACCCTCTAGCATTATGATAAAGAGTGACCCTATTTGGTGTATCAGCTGTGCTTCAATTTTAGTTATGTCTTTCCGCAAGCCAAGCCACATGCCATTCTGTAAACTCATTCTCTCACCGTCTCTCTCTCGTTCCCTCACCGTCGTCATAATCCAAGGTGGTTGCTCCACTTGTTCCCCCCCAAACAATCCCATAAATGCGTCCGCGCTTAGTTTGGATCCCAGGCTTTAACTTCAACTTCAACTTTAACTTTATTTAAATTTGGAAATATAAC
>CALNXK010000086.1:320000-495000 GCA_942486035.1 Porites lobata
ATTTCGATGCAAAACAAATCATTCTTGCTGTCCTGTTTGTAATCGTTGGAGTCATCGGATTGGTGGGCAACATCCTTATTCTGTATTTTCTCTCCAAGAAAGAGTCAGTTCCTTTTCTTCAGTCTTCTCCTTTCCTAAGGAACTTCTACTTCTACATGAAGAGTTTAGCCCTTTCATATATACCCACTTGTTTGATTTCGGTTCCTTTGGTTTCTATACAAATTATATTTCATGAGTTCCGAAATGGCTGGCCTTGTCGAGTAGTTCGATTTGTTAACGTTGCGTTTAACTGTATATCTCTGAATAATTTAATTGTTATAAACACCGAGAGGTTTCTCTCAACCCGCGATGTTCCTAAAACGTTTAGTTGTTCCACTGTTCGTAAATTGGTGTATGCTGCGTGGCTTTCAGGGTTTCTTATTGGGTTATTAACAGCAGCAACAACTAGTGGTATAAGACACGATGTTAATGCTACACATTACACAGTGGTCTGTAAACCTGATATCAGTTACCTACCTTACAGAATAATTGTGACAGGCGTTACACTTATCCAACTTGTCATACCAATAACTGCCTTGATTTGTATTAACATCATCTTAGCCAGAAGGGCGTGGAAAATGGGCAAGAGAAGGATCGATATACAACAAGATAATGTGTTAAGGGCAACAATGAGATCCCACCAAATCAAAATAACCTATACACTTGTATTTGTCACCTTGGCTTTTGTTGTTCCCTATTTGTCAATACTTTCTTACTTAGTCTTTACTGTGGTAGCTAAATTCCAGGGAGATTTTGTGATAAGGCATTTTAGCTGGGTTGTACTTTATTCCAGCGGCGCTTTAAACTTCATTGTACATTTGGTTCAGATGAAGGCTTTCCGTGTATTTTTAATGAAACGTTTTTGCAGTAAGTGTGGTGAGAATGCTTAGGTTAACTCTCTGTGTTGTTGGGGAGCACATAGTACCTGCGCTGCCCTGACCTTGAAGAGAGCAAATTTCGTATGACCTTGAAAAATGGTTTCGGTAAGTGTTCGTTGTTTGCTTTATCAGCCTATGGATGAAAAGATCAAAACATGGCCTCTTCGTTTTGCCGCCAAAGAAGACCCTATTATGGAGAAGGCATTGGTCGATTGGCCAATCGTTTTGCAGAGTGACGTCAAGGAAGTATCGGTTGATTTCTAGAAAGTTCTCGGACATGAACTTTTTTCACCCGAGCGTCTGCTTAACCAACCAAAAGCCACGCGCGTTTGTATCCGTTCGATAAACCAATCAAATCGCTGTATTTCCGTTCGTTTGTTGTTTCTGTTTTGTTTAAACGTTTTTATTTCAAGGTCATACGAAAATCGCTCTGTCGATAAGGTTGAACTAGGTCTGTCCCGATTATGCGTGTAAAATGCTGAAAGAGTACTTACTGGAATGCCAAAAAGTTGCTAGAAAATTGCCAAAAATCCAAAAAGTTGTTACTCAAATTTTAAAAGTTGCTAACTAAATTTCTGGGTATTTTAATGTAAAAGTCAATTTAAAGCTTGATTTTTGCCTTCTTCACAATAATTGCTAGCATCAGTCAAGAAAAATAGCTTAAAACATAGCTTCAAAGAGTTGCTCGCAAGTATGGGAGAAAATAATAATTAACGATACTAATTAATTATTCTTAGACAACCAATATAACATGTTATATAGGAATTAGTCTTGACTTTTACTCTACAATTGAGCAAAAAGCTTAAATTCAGGGTTTTCTTGTGTTTGTGCTGACTGCATGCGTTCCAGGCCTCTTAGGCAGGTTTAAATGCCTTTACAGGATGTGAAAACGTGTCAAGTGAAGGGTTATGTATTCATAAAGTTGATAAACATTTGCAAGAGAGGACAATCCCCTATTGCCAGAAATTTGCACAGATTACTTTTTTTTTACATTTTCGTGCTTGATATTTGTTCTAAACCTATACTCAAAACTTGCCCAGAAAGGCAAAAAATTGCTCGAGGTTGCTATAAGTGCAAAAAGTTGCTCAAAAGTTGCCGAAAACAATCTGGAGATGCCCAGTTGGAACTAAGGGCTCAGTCAACGAAAAATCACATTTCACGACGGTTTCCCTAATAGGGGAGCTCCACGTGCACGAAGCGGGCGAAGCGGAGCACCATGGGTAAGAAAATTTGGTAATCTACCCTTTCGAGAAGTTTTGGTAATCACCTGACCGTACGCCCGACCGAACGTCCGTCCGCACCACGGGCATTCCAATGTAAAATAACTCAACCAACAGGTATGGCAAACAATTGCAATTCGAGGTTATTTTGGCGGGAAATCGCATGGCCACCCGCGTCTTGTGAAGCGGAGACAGCTAAAGAGTCAATAAAGACGAAAACGGAAAGCGGAAATTGTTTCTGTTTCCTTGTTGTCTAAAGTATTAAGCTCGGATTAATTGTCATGTTCACAAATTTGGAATATAGAGAAAAAATAAAATGGGCCACGGGCCAGCGAAGCTCAACGAGAAAAAGAGCCACAGAGAGCTAGAGCGGAAGATAAGGAGCTATTTGTTGGAAGAACAACATGAAACTTTTTTAGCGGCGATAAGAAAATGAGAAATCCTAGCGGCCACCAAGGTGAAAATGAGCGAGGGAAAAAATGTGAACAACAACAGGTACGACATTTCCTCCATAAAACGTGTAACTAGGACGTTTCTGAAAGTTGCACGTTGTGGTCGTGCAAAAATTGAACAACGGCAAAGAAATGTGCAAAAAAAAGTGTGCTGCACGTGCAAAGTTGTTTTTTTTGCTAATTAGACCTATTGTTTTTTCAAGGTTCTCGTTGCTTTCGCCGCTTAGCAAAACATGATTTAATATTTTGTTTGAGCAAACTATAAATATTATCGAGAGCTTCGCTTTTAGCCCTGGCTAAATCTATATATTAAGCTAATTCAGTTGATGCCTAAAGAGATAAATTAGTCTATTATATCACTACAACAGTGCGCGCGCTCTCACTGGCTGCTAAGCGCGCATTATTTTCTTCTATTGACCGGGCATTACTAGCTAGGTGTCCAAAGCATACAGCTATTTCGAGAAAGGTTGTCGGAAAAAATGTGCACGCGCCAATCCCGAAAGGTAATATGGGATATGATCAATACACTGTTCCTGATGACTGTAGCTGTCGAGCCTACTTTTGTTGCTTTCCTTTAGCACTCGCAAACACACTTCCATGGCCTTTCGTTCCAATTCTTTCCAATTTCTTTGAATAAAAGAGAACTCAAAACCACCCACAATGCCTTTCAGGATTGTCGCGTGCACTTTTCTTGACAACCTTTCTCGAAATAGCTGTATACAATCTGTGTTTAACTTTACAGTGGACATCCTTATGGACATCCATATTGTGGTCAAGTGACATCTGTCAAAAAGGGTATCCGCTGATCAGTGTCACATGACTGTATCGTGGGCTCAAGTGTACAACTCATTAAGGTGACGTGTTTTTTAAAAGTTATTCGCTGACCAGCTAAAAATGAATTCGATTTTACAACGTTGTACGTTGTCAAACTTAAAAGAGCGGGTAAATTAAAAAAGTATTTGGTCAGCACATTAGTCCGGTTATAACCTTCCCCCGGACTCTAAGCTCCCCTCCTCCCCTTCGTTTGTTAGCCCTTCTAAAACTCGTTACGAAGTTGTGTAAGCCCAGGGGCCCGTTTCTCGAAAGTCCCGATAATTAACGGGCCCGTAAAGCTGTTGTTGTTTACATGCAAGGCAGAGGTTTCAATAGTTTTGCATCTAACGTGATTAAACTAGCAGTTAATGAAACAGAATGGAGTAGTTTGCTACCCAGAACCCGCGCTCTTATTCTTTATATTTCGGGGGGTTTGCAGCAGTTTTTTTCTACTTAATGCATTCTAATTACAAATTACTGGATAATTGTATAAAGCCCCGGTGAAACGGTCTTATCTTTGTTCTCCTACTATGTCAGTTGATCTAGATATTCCTCCGACAAACATGAATTATGTTTTAATATTCGCGCAGTTGTATCTCTTACTTTACGAAACACAAAAAGAAAAAACACAACAAAAAAAGCTATGCGTATGTTTGGGCGTGTCTAATAAAGGTGGGAGAAGGGATCGAACGGGTTCAGTATTTCAAAAGCAAGGGAAATGTTGTGACCATGTTGAAACAAAGTTCACAGGAAATCAAACCGACTTGACATATCAGAACAACATATAATATGAGGAGGCGTCAAATGCTTTCAACATCGACTGTCAACAACACTTTTAAAAAGAATATGCTTAAACAATTTTGAATCTGTTTGACCGAGGCTTTTTTAAAATAGCACAATAATTCTAGATCCAGTTATACACATCTGCAAAAGCTAATTGTAAATAAACAAAAAAAAATAATTGGATGTATTATTACAGGTGGTTAGGGCCTTTATGTTCTTAAAAAAGATTACTTGTGGTATCGTTAGGAAATAACTCTCTCTAAAGCAAATTTACATGGTACAACTTAGCGTACAACTATTAGCCAACTCTTACCTTTCACCACGCTGACGCGGGGCTTACTTTACTTTATTTAGAGCAAAATAATGTAAATGACAATGATAATGACGATGATAATAAAAATGAAGAGATAGAACCAGGAGCCAGTTGATATTAGAATTTTCGGTGTTACAGAATTGAACTGCTGTTTGGGAATGCATTCGGTGCAAAATGTTGCAAATATATATAACTTTAAACAAGCCATTCAAAGAAATGGCTCAAAAAAAAAGAAAAATTCAGGAAGGCATTCATTTATTCTTTTCTATTGTATTTTTCTGTTCTTGTCCTGGCGATGCGTTTAAGTTGTGCCATGTAAATCGATCTTTTTTAACTACAAGAGGTCTCAATATTGTGTAAAAAGTTGTACAGTGAAAAGCAAAATCAATAAATTCATCCATTTAACTGTCTGACTCTTTTCAAATTACACTGGAGCCTCGATATAACAAAGGGCCAAGGAACTGCAAAATTTGTTCACTATAATGAGGTTCGTTATATCGAGGTTCTTTTCCATATATTTTACTATTACTTATTAAAAAATCCAACCTCGTCCCCAGGGCGCTTTTTGCTGGATTTGGAGGTGGGGCGGACCTCATTAGTTGCCGGTTTGGCTTTCATGGTACTTAGTTGCTTTTACAAGAGCAACGTCAGTTGTTCAGGGGCACACAGCGACTTTTTTCTGTAAAATAACTGTTCGAAGGAGGAAATATCGCCTAGAAATTTGCAAAGCTTAAGAAAAGCTAAAATTTCTGGATAACCGTTCCCTTCGTCTGAAATATTCCAAGGTTTTTGTGATAGCTTAGCTACGAATTTCGGAGGTTGGGTTATTCACATTTTAATACCAAGATGTTGCGATTTTTGTTAAAAAAAAAAAAGGTCTCCTAAAACTTTCGGTCCCCTATAACGTCCCCTATAATTTTCTGATGAAAACAAGGCTGCTTCATGTCCCCGAACTTTCAACCGGACCTATAAAGCTAACACTATCGGATGAGACGAAAAAGCCACCTAAAACTTTCTTGACGACCAAAGTTCCCTTAATACATCCGAACAGATAAATAGTTTTTAGGGCAACTCCAAATTAGCCAAAAAGGCTTCTAAACTGAGCATAGAGAAAGCCACTGTGATCTGAGACACTTCTGGCGTATTTGGAAACATGCATTCTGTCGCTGGGTACCCCTGGTTATTCTTTATCGTGGCGAGAACGGTACAGCTGTGAAATAACATAGACTTGCCAGATCCAGTTGGTAAGACTCCAATAACATCCTGGCCTTTCAGGACAGATTCAAAAGATTTTACTTGAAGTGGTTTAAAATTAAGCTATGGAAAGTTGCCGTTACTCAGGGAAAATCCGACCCGGCGAGGCACTGGTAAAAACTCTGGTCTACCCGCCATCTTCGATGTTTTGTTTATCGTATGCGGTCGCATGCTAATTTAGTACAACCACAAATTCTGGTTGTTTGGTGGTCATGTGACCGACCGATGCCAGGGCCTTTTCTCGCCCCACCTTCAAAGCCATGGAAAAGCGCCCTGGGGACGAGGTTGAGACTGATCCCTCCTTTGAAAAATTCTAGCTACAGTGGAACCTCTCCTTTGGGAGACCTCTATTCAAGGAACACCTCTCAGGGGCACGCCACAACTATTTTCTGTTAAATATCTGTTTGGAGAAGCACTATTGCCTAGAATTTTCTATTACTTAAGGACGGCTAAAACTTTCTAGATGACCGCTCTACTCATGCACAGTTTCAAGTAGTTAAAGACCTGGAACTAAGGGGCTTACCTGTGGAAAATGATTTATTGGCTATAACTTCGGCGTAGATGATGGCGCTGAATCAAATATCGGCACACATAAAGAACTCATCGTCCTTAACATTTTAAAATATAAATATTGTGTTAATATGTGTCGTGACGTGTCACATGATTATTTTGCTAAAAATCGTAAATTATTGACCAATTGGTAGCCGGTTTAAGAAAAGAAATCGAGCGATAACATTTTTCTAATTCTTATTAAATATTTCTAACACTTCACGTTTGGAATGACCGTCCATTACACTTCATTATTTTAAATGCCTTATCTAATCTTGAATTATTCAAAACTTTAATTCTAAACTTCGCGTACATTCATTCAAAACGTAAAAAGTTATGCATGTTTATCTTTTTTCAGAAATGCCCATTTGTTTATCCAAACAAAGTAAATTCCCCATGAATCATTTCGCCAATTACCTTCATTTTCAGTTTTTGGTTACGTGACATGTCACGCGATCATAATTAAACGTTAAGGCACAAGAAAACCTCAAGGTCTACTTTTGGGCAAAAATTCATTTTGTTCTAGGTCTCCTAGCGAGAGATATTGCCAATCATCCATATACTCCGAACACATCTTTGACCCAGGCCTTAAACCCCTTGAGTTTTAAATTTCCTACGGTTTTCTGAAGTTTAATTTTTCTGATATCCCCAGGAAGGCTATTTTTCGTAGAAAAAAGGAAACCTAAAATTTTCGGATTCAAAAATGAGATGGAGAGAGGAATCAGAAAAATTCTCACTTTCGTAATACGTTAAGTTGTATCTAAAATTTTCGGGAAAATAATAAAAGCCCTTGTATAATTTCGGAAAAACTCAAGTTCCCCTAGGATGACCGAACAGATGCAAATTTTATAGCACCGCTTAGAATGCATTTCTAGAGATCTAGAGTACTCTGGGTAGCCTAAAAAGTGGTTTCAATGTACGGAGGAAACCGTCGATGGGTGCCCCTGACCTCTATTAGCGCACACAAAATTTGGTCGCGGAAAAACGTCCACATAATCTTTATATCTGTTACCTCTACAAAGGGGAAAGGAACACATTTTCTGGGTCCCGAAATCTGGGTTCGACCTCTGTTCAGAGGACTTCTGTTAGCACTCAAAACGTGACTGACCACAAAGAGGGTTGATATCTTTAAGTGTCAGAACTAATCACAATGATGGCAGCTTTCACAAACTGAACTTGCCGTGATCGAAGTACATTGCACTCGTTTGTATTCAACATATAATGTGATAATGGTGATGATGATGATACCTTTATTTAAGAGTCAAAACTGTAATAGCGGTGTACAACCACTAAGTTGGGACACTAAATCGCAGAAATAAGGAAATTTTTAATGATGATTTGTTTATATTGCCTTTGTTGGTTAATTATTAACAAACCCCAGCTCAACCTCTACTCAGGCGACACCTCTATTTAAGGGACACTTGACTCGGTCCCGAAGGTGTCCCCTGAATAGAGGTTCCCTCTATATAAAACGCCCCTGAGCTGAAATAAATTAATGTGATCTGAGTCAGTTAAACAAAAAGACTGATTTATTGATTTGATCTTTCTACTCTACAATTATTTACATAAATATGACCTCTTGTCGATAACAGACGATTTAAACGGTACAACTTTGTCGCGTCGACAGGACTCGATTGGAAACAACAAATATTGATTACCATAAATCAAGAAATTACAATTAAGAAAATGAGACACGATTTATGAGATCCATCGTGAAAATCGCAGTATTACCGATGAACTGTAGAAAGAAAGAAAAAACATACGTATCACTGAAGTCTTTTTGTGCTGTCAAGTAAAGTAAATGACAAGTTCTGAGCCCTGCAGCAAGAAAACGTAAATAGGGAAAGTTGTACCATGTAAATCGTGCTTATTTCTTGAGAGTCTTGTTACACAGAAGTTATATGTAATAACTTATATTTGCTACAAATGCTTGCAGGACACTCAAAGAATCTTTTCGCGGCGAATAATCTGGATTATGATTGCCATGAAAATCGACGAGTTAATTTAATTCTCTACTGAGTGAATTGCAATGTCTAATTCTCCTCATACCTTGAAAAATTCATACATAGTTCCTGCTTTTTTTGAAAGGCTTGGGGATTTTACTTATGATTGAAATTTTCAAGGAAAGATATACTTGTACTTTTCATCCCGGTGAAGTTACCACATATCAAACCTGTACGATTGACGATAAAAGATATGGCAAAACAAAATAAAACCTCCGCCTTCAAGTTTTTACTGGATATCCCTGATTAACTGTACCATTGTGCTCTGCACCTCACCCGATTCCGGAATCCCAATTATCTTACATGGGCCAAGTATACGGTTTTTGAAATGTAATAAAGACCTTAAGATCGAGGTTTTCTCAGATAAACTAGTAGTCAGGAAATGAATGAAAACAAATATGGAGGCCGCGAGCTACCACCTACGAATCTTTAGTCCCAATTATGGGCAGACGTACGGCTAGCGTGAAACCGCTAACTGCAAACCGCCGTTTGCCGTTTGCGGTAAGATGGCCAAACCGCGATGTCAACCTCGTTCCTAGGCTCCTCTCGTACTCGGTCCCCGTGGCGACTGGGGCCAAGTAGAAGAGAACCATGGGAACGAGGTTGCTTTAATGTTTCATTGAGCCGTAAAGTTCAAGTTCATAAAAGACCCCCCTTAAAAAAGTCAAGATCAGCGCGGGAACTTTTTGCTCCCAAGCCATTCTTCTATATAGGGTTAACCTGAACATTTCTCAGGAGACATAAACGTTTCATTACAAATACACGGAAATCCTTCATCTGAACCAGATATATGATGACGTTTATAGAGCTGTTCGATAAAATCAGCACCACACTGAAATACCTTATTACAAAATCTTGCCGGAAATCAATTGAAGGCTTGGCTACCGCAAGATAGACTGCGTAATAAAGTAATGATGAATAGGGAATAACAAAAGCTAAGGTGATAATTATCAATATAGAAGTTGTTTTGATATGCTGCCATCTCATTGTCGCCTTAATGGCGTTATCCTTCTGTACATCGATCCTTCTTTTCCTCCTTTTCCACACCCTTCTGGCTAAGATAATGTTAATACAAATCAATGCAATACTTGGTATGACGTGTTGTACTTGTACATAGCCTACTACAATAGCTCTGTAAGGTAGATAACTGGTGTCGTATTTACAGTCCACTGTGTAATGTGTAGAATTAATGTCGTATCTTATTCCATTCATTGTGGCTGCAGGAGCCAGTGAAACTAGAAACCCTGCAATCCACGCAGCATACACTAATTTACGAACAGTGGTAACACTAAACGTTTTCGGAACATCACAGGTTGAAAGAAACCTCTCTACGCTTATAGCAATTAAATTATTAATTATTATACTTTGAAAGGACATGCCAAAATATCGAACAAGTTTACAAGGCCAGCCATTTTGGAATACATCAAGCATTATTTGGGAACAAAACAAAGGAAGCGAAATCAAAATAGAAAGTATATCTGAAAGGGATTTACTTTTAACATAGAGATTGAAATTCCTGAGGAAGGAGGACAACTGAAGAACCGATGCTGACTGTTTCTTCCTGACAAAGTAAACAACAAGGATGTTGCCCACCAATCCAGTGACTCCAAAAGTGATCAATAGTACAAGAAGAACGAGTTTAATTGTATCGAAACCTGCTGGCGTAAAGACGTAAATCGAAGCAGTGATCGCTGCGGCGGCTGTGCTGTTAGTCATAGCCGAGGACTGATTGTTAATAGACACTGGGTTGGACAGCAATTGCGAACCTTCCATCTGTAAATTAAGTCAGAAAAAAAAAAACAGAATAAAAATACAATCGTAATATGATTACAAGAGGTTAATGCTTGGTGTTGATGAATGGTCTGGCGAAGGTGGTACTCTAAATTTTGGATTGGTGTGCGCCCCCTAGGGTCTTAAACCCTAAGGATATGAAGAAAGGACTGAGGGCCAAACCTGAAAATGAGAAACCCAAATTCAAGGGAAAAACATTAATTAAGAATTTTATCTCGTCCCATTTTACTTTAAAACACCGAATCCCGGCCCTCAAATAAGGCAACTAAAGGATCCAGAAAAATATTTTGAGGAACCTCAAAGAGCACTTCCTTGGTTAAAAGTTTCTTTTAGGCCATCACTCATTACCGAGTAAAACTATAGTGGTAATCATTGATTACGGATCTGCGTTCGTCACTTATGGAAACGAAATTAATAGAGTCGAAAGGAGTCCATTTTTCCGACCGAGATGGCCCTGATAAAATCAATAGGGGCGGCTAATCGGCAGTCGCCCGCGATACCTCGAAAATTTGTGGCTTTGTACCACAGGAACACCAAGATTAGAATGCGTTCTGACGAACGCGAAAAATTAGGCATCACGCATAACTTCAATGCGGTGCAATCGCAGTAAGTTAACATGGCAATATCTCAACCCATTGAATAAATCAGCTTTAAGAACTTTCGGCGTTCTTTTTGTGTAGGATCGCGTTTTAACAGTTACTCGGAATCGAATTGAATTGACCTTCATTGCACAAAAGGGTTCTCTGAAATCCGGTGTTGTTCAAATATTAGGTATATTAATATGCTGTGCTTCTACTTTTTCAAATGATATTCATCAATCCCGGAAATTCAAAGGGAAAATGACGCTTCACGGGTTATAAAAATAGTAAATTACGCACCACGCTTATCTCGTACCCAGATCTCTTGTTTGAAAATTAAGCCGAGATTAGCACCACCCTACTGTGCCTAATCCCGCCTTACGCGGCAAATGCACGGTTCAAATTGACCTGTTACCATGCACCCCCCGGGAATTTGCAGTTTTTCTCTTTTTGGTGGTCTATTCCTCTCCCTGGGCACGAAGAAGGAGACAGTTCCCCACCCCGGAGCTCCTGATCGACCTCATATACATTTTTGTGGGTACATCTTTTTTAGAGCAATAGTGATTTCCGCACAATAGCAAAACGAGACATTTTCAGAACGTTTGTAAACGTTTTCTAGAATTTATTGAGAGATTTATAATATTTATGTAGTTAAAACATGAAAGATATATTTGTAAACGAAAAGAAAGCAAAAAATACTCTTAAGCGCCAGTCCTCGATAGAACACTTCATAAGAACACTGTAAAAGCCTTGTTTCCGTTTTCATATACAGCGTATTTAAGTTGTCTTACTATTGAACAAGGCTGAAGAAATATTTCTTTGTTTCTTTTGCAAAAAGCAATCCTTGACCATTTGAGGACGTGCCATAAGCACATTCGTTTGAAATTCTAAAGCATACCTTCAAGTACAGAGTTTAATTTTAGCCCCACTCTACCCCCTGGACAGGACCGCTAAAAACAATTCCCCAATCCCGGGCCCGAAACGTTGGACTTGTCCCGGGGGTTGCTCGGGACAAGGGCAAATTGAACCATGGATAATTTGGGCCCAATCACGCATTTCGCTGATAATTTGAGACCCATCACGCGTCACGGAAAACCCATTTACAACCCTGTCTTAAGACTGCAGTTGAAAGCAGTTAAATGGGGACTAAAATGTCGGGTAGCTTGCTAAGAATATGTAATGTCTGAATCGAAGTTATAAGTGATGGCCTGATAAGTTCATTATTACAGAACTGATTGTTACCCATGAGTGTGGGCAAAGTGGCTCATGTCTCTTTCGTGCCGGATTGTGCTTTTCAACTCGACTTTTTACCCTCAAACCTTTACTTTTCAGTTGTCCGGGAATCTACCTTTGAATTCATGTTACACCGAGACAAAAATTCACAACTAACTTGGCGTTTTTCCGCGAATAGATCAAAAGCTAGTTTTAGCTCTGTGCATCGATCGGCCGTTGAACTACGGTTGAATGCCGTGTTTTTCAGTTTCTTTTTCTTCCCATCTGGCGACCGAAATAACGCAAAAACGCTTTGCAATTCTCCTTTCACGATCCCACAATGCCTCGCGCCTTTAGAGTCAAAGCTGAGTCAAAACCTGTACATGGCAGCCAGAGATTAGGGCCTCGCAACAAAGTTTAAGTCTTTCAAAGACGTTTCGTTTAGCAAAACATTTTCAGTAAGACTTTGGGTGTCGAAATAGAAAAATGTTTTGGAAAGAAAGCTCTTATAATGTTGTTTCTAATGCCCTGGGAAATTCAACATCTGTAACGTATGTGTAAACAAACTTTCCACAAGTGATAAGCTATAGAGGTTTTGCTTTACCAGGACGTGGTGATGGAGTCGTTCTCAGAAGGACAATAGGATTTATTTTTAAGTAATAGACTTACAGTTTCCTTAACTGAGTTTCTTATTGCCTGACAGTTTCTCTGTCCCTTCACTTTTCTTCTCTTATCTCTCTCAGTTCCTTGTCTACTTTTTATCCTCTAGTTCTCACTATTCGTGTTCGTCTTCATCCGATTAATCACAGACTTTTGCTTTTTTTTGTAGTCTATCCCTTTTAACTTATCTGATTATAGGTCAGTTTACTCATTAACATTCAATTAACACTAAAGATAAAAATTAATTAAACCAATGTCAAAGTTGGAGACAAGATGTCCGAGCATTAAAGTCAGCTGATTCCAAAAACGATAACTGTTAATATAGTCAAAACATCAGCAGTCCATCTTCCATCGTAATAAAAATTAGTTAAATAAAAGATGGTTAATCTTATCAGTTTGCATGTTTACGTAAAATCACAATTCTAGAAGCTAAAAGATTATTCATGGAAAGAGCGCATTTACTTCTGTAACACATGTATGGCCGCTGAGAATGACGACGTGGTAAAGTCAGACATCTCCACTTCGAAAATACCTGCGATTGCCGTATTTTTTATATATGATGACGTTAAATCCGTGACGCCCAAATTCAACATTGCACATTTTGTAACGCAGGGTTATAGTGACTGTCATATCCTGCAAGTAATTTTGTGGCTGTTTTTCGCTGTTCAAACGAACCCTAATAGGAACGTGATTTTGCCATAATCACTAGGTATAAAGTTTAGTTCCTTAGCTCTGTGTTGTTCTACTCGATCCCTGATGAAGTCTGTATAATCAGACGAAACCGGACGGAGATATTTCTCAACTGAGTTAACAAGATACTCGCGTTGCTTAGTAACTAGTGTTCATTTGAAAAATCTTTTAAAAATATAACTATAAAAAAAATATCCTTGAGCTGTAGTGTTTGTTGTCCCTGAGAGCGTTTTCTTTCCCTTTCTTCCTTTTTTTCTCTCTTCTCAATTCTCCTTCTTATTCTTCATCTTCTCATCGTTGTCGACGCTCAATTGAGCGTCTATTTCATTTGCATATTACCAAAAAACTTTTTTGATATATATAGACTTTTGTATTAACTTTTTTATATGTACGAGTTTTTAAGTATATTTTTAAATACCATGTTTTTTTTTTCACCCCGGCGAATGAAGGGCATTTTGAATTTGGACTTCATCTGACGAATGTGGAGTGTTGACTATCTCTGGGATCGCCTTTGCAAATGACCATGACGGGGTGTAAAATAAATCAGATAAATTTATTTCTCGGTATTTAACGTTAAACTGCAGTATTAACTGAAAATCCCATGTCGGTGTAAAAGATTTCAGATTAAAGTCGCTACTTTAGAAAAAAGCCAAATGGTCACACCGATACAATAAAACTTTAATCCTCTCGCTGTTTTTCCTGCTCACATCCCTTCGCGCCGTCCCGCCCACGATCTGGGGATGAACGCCTGGAACAGGCTAGTGTTTGATTGGCCAGTTTGCTAAAAAATCGTACTTTAATGCCCGGTGTTAATGACAAATTTGCATAAAGAGGCCATTATATAATTGCCATACCTCAGTTAACCCTTTTACTGCCAGAGTACTTGATGCAGTTTTGTAAGTTGACTCTAACTTTTGAGTCTGCGGACGAATATCCTATGATGTGACCATTCTAATGAAAGCTCTCTGCCATTACTTTCACTTGGTACTATTCATTTAGTATGTAGTTCTAACTTTTGAGTCTGTGGACGAAATCCTATGATGTGACCATTAAAATGAAAGCTCTTTCCCTGTACTTTCACATGGTGCTATTCTCTTTGTCAAAATTTTAGAAAACGACATTTGGAAATTTGGTCGAAAAATGCTTTTGGCCACATTTGGCAGTGAAAGGGTTAAGAAAACGTCATCAACGAGGTAAAAATGATTCTTTAAAATCAATAATTGATTTTAAAAAATCACTTATTATGACCAAGTCAAGGCAGCAGTGGTTTCCCACACCCTCGCATTCGGCAATCTGCGCGATGTAGGCAATGAGGTCGCCATCAACATGAAGTTTAAGTAGAATCCTTTTTTTTATGGAATTTTTGTTGGAGAAGGGTGAACCGCAAATCAGCAACGGTAATTAGTTTGCTCGCGCTGATATCTTGGTGCCTCGTTAGTGAACAATTGACCAGCTAAAATCAAATCAAAGTGGGTTAACGGTTTTCTGACTCGCACAATAATGGCAGAAGTCAAGACAATGGATGTTTACCCCAACGGAAATCCGAGAATTAACAGAAATTCCATCTTATTAGCATCTGATTTTTTTAAAATTTGCCACAGATTAGGTAAAAAAAAACGCAAGCGGGAAATGACCTAAAAACTAGAAGGTTGAAAAGTAAAAAAAAGATAGTAGTCATTCATGGTTTATTTCCTGGCAAATAATGATAAAAAGTAAGGCAGAGGTAATTAAAAAATATCAAGCTACGAACTGAATATTCTTAATGTAGACAAGATACTTTTCTTCAAGATTTCTTACCACATAACTTATTAAAAAGTTAATTGGCCTTCAAGCGGAGGCGTAGTCCGGATGATATACTGAACATCTGTTTCAAAGCGAATTTCTCAGATATTAGGCTTATGTTCGTTGTAATGTAAACTTCAAACTTGCAATGTGAAACAAAAATTAAGTATACCAAAGTGATTCTTTCAGCGTGATGTCCGACGTTACGTCTCAATATTTTTTTTATACAGTAACCAAGTAAGAATATTCCCTAATAAAGTAAACTAGATAAGTCAAATCTGAGTCTCAACTAAACTGTCAAGCCGAAACTTCCGTTGCTTGTATTTTATTGTTTAACGATGAGAAAACGTAAAAACAATTTTCAGAAAATCCTCGGCCTTGTTTGTAAATACACTATCTTTTAAGAATACATTTTATAAAATAAGCACATAAAACAAGAATATTCAGTCTGGGCCAAAAAAAATTCTTATATATGGAAAAAAAAGAGAGTTTCAGAATCCCACACTACCCCGCCTCAGATCCTGCCAGGTAGAATTTTTTGTAATTATTTAAACGTAGTGCCTGTTTACTAGCATGGAAAAACTAAGAGCACTTCCAGATGTAAACGAATTTTCTCTTTCTACGTTTTTGGAATCATAAACAATTTATATAACAAATGAAAAAAAAAACATGATGTTAATTAAAAATGAACCTCTTATAAAACACAACTGAGTTTTATAAGCTCCTATTCTTTTTTTTTAGAAAGAATATCAACAATATATCAGCCTGAATATATTTTTTAAAAAATGAACAGATCTATAACAGTAAGTTCAGTTCACATTTATAGTGGAAAACACTTAGCTGCCGTCTGATCGACAGTGCGTTCGTTTGCAATACACTGATTTCACCTTAATATACTCAGACGATTGGCTGAATGACAGTATCCGTGCAAATAAAAGTCGTAGCGTGAACGGTATGCATTTGTAACCAAATGACATCAATTTCTCCGGAAAGAAAGTATAGCAGCGCAGCAAAATGGGCGTTATTAATTTTCTGGAGAACTCTTTTTTCGCGGATCCTTAATTTCGCCACTTTTTTTAATGTGGTAGAAAGGGAAGTCAAATTCATAAATTTCATTCGACATTGAAAGCCCTGCAACTCAAGCGATGTAAGAGTGAAAAGCCTTGTAGGTTATCCGCAGTGTGGATATCTTGGGGGCAAAGCATTTTGTGTTGCATAATAGCCGTTTTTCCAAGCTTACCGCACTTGAAAGACAAAAAGAATGTCCTTAAAACTCAGTTCTTACCACAATTGACAGCAAATAGATAAAGCAGCAGTTCCAGAAGTCGGTGCCCTTCAAATCAAGTGTAAGGCGGCCTGGCAAATAGAAAAGAAAATGTTTGCTTGCTACCAGATAGCGTTGGAAATTTTCCTCGACGAGCTTACAATATTCCAGAAAAAAATTGCAACTTACCCTACTTAACGTATGTCTCTGTCTCGGAGAAGTTGATACCCTCAATTTAGAACGTTGTTGCCTAAATTTTCCAATTCTGATGTCTAAACCTCAGAGATTTCAGGACAAGTTCAGTATACTTTCATTGAAGAGGTCATCGCATCGATAGATGTGAAAGGCTGGAAGCTATGCTTAGACTGAATGTGACTTATGGGAAATCGCTTATGACACTCCTCTCTCATCCCAGCCCAAAATTGTCAACTTCCCTGCTTAATCTCCTGTCTTATTGTAAAAAGTCCCTTGTCATTGAAATAAGATGATATTTATAATCAAACGTACGTTAATTAGAGAGAACACGCTTTGAATGTGGCTGAGAGGAAATCGATAGTTCAGAGTCCTCTCTTTTTCCCGGTATGACGTCAAACCCATTGTCGACTTCTTTGCGTAATCTGCTTTCTATTGTAAAAGGTCCGTTATGGTTGAAACTAGGTGATACTTATAACCAAACACTTCCTGACATGACCGACATGTATTTAACAGAGTGCGGCAAGGGGAAAGGAGAAGTCTATTGTCCGCTCGAAACTGCTGATTATTCAAATTAAGATCGGCTCGGTATTCCCTTGGGAGATTCAACGTAAGTGTGCCTTTGTTTTGCAATTTTCTGACGCGAAAGTTTGCTTCATTTGAGGCTGGAAAAAATACGTGATACTTCAGTACAGACTTAAAAAACAGTTGCATTTGCTTTAATTATCAACATATCTGCCTCAAATGTTAATGAAAAGTAACTCAAAAACTTTACCGCACTCCTGAAAAAGTTGAATTTCCAAATAATGCGATGCTGAGGCTTTCTGGTGATTTTTCTATATTTGGTTTGGTTTTCTTTGTGCTCAAGTCTCTTTTGGGAATTGCGAGATAATGGAGTCTTGAAAAGTTTGCAATTTTGACCCTGAAGCCTTGGAGTCATGTTAGAATTTTAATATATCGAATATACTTTTGTAAATGAGGTTTCAAATTTAGCGCGCGTGAGAGCGAGGAAAAGTCCCGGATGTGTCCCGATACTCTAGGCGATGCAAGTGATGTTTATAATCAAACAAAAACACCAACATGCAGTATTTTTTTTCTCTTTTATAGGACTTTCGCTTTTTTTTTCAAACATAAAAAAGCATAAGGTGAAGGTGAAGGTGGCTCCACCCAGTTTAGCCTGCGCCACAGACGAACCTTAAAACTCTGGTTAAGTCCGTCTGCGAAATAGCGCCGCCGAAATCCTTGTTCTGGGACCCCACCTGTCAGTACCAGGATTTGAAAAGGCGCTATGATTGGCCTGTTAAAAACGCCATTGTCGATTTGCCAATCGGGTTGAAAGAAAATTCGAAATGCACTTCCAGTAATTCCTTGAGTCCGGCGGGTGCCCAGAACAAGGATATCATTGCTGCTTTGCAGACGTTACTAACCGAGCTTAAATTATGTCTGCGCCGCAGGCTAGACCCAATTTCTTCATTGACGAAACCTACCGTCTATGAAGAGGGTCCTGAAGGGGTAAAATGGGAACTGGGATTGGCCGGTTTTTTGCCCTGGGAAAATGGGATTTAAGCCACTGGGACTGGGATTTGGTCACTGGGAATGGGAATAAAATGTCAAAAATGGGAATGGGATAAATAGTTTGGAACCATGACCAGTCGAGGCATCACTTATTTCCTGGAGTTAAGAAACGTCAGAAAATTGCTAATGCACCTTGTTCTAGTCAATTTTAGCATTTTTATCTAGGTTTCCCCCGAATGGCCCCGATTTGCGGTCAACGATATTCGTGTACAGCGGTGTGTGTTCCAAGCGAAAGTGATGAGCCACCTAATTCAAGTGAGGATACCAGTTTACCACCAGAGTCTCCCAACAACGAAAGGGTAGACAGCTTTAGTGCGAGGGACAGTGACAGTGACTCTGAAAAAGAGGTAGACAGCGCTCTTGAAACAATGAACATGATCCGTCCGACCAGACTGGGAAGAGTAAGAACACTTACAAGTCGGATGGCAGATTTCCTGCAGGCAGGAATGGCAGGAATGTGAAGTGGCAGGGACTAATCACTATAAACTCGCTACTTGAAAGTTTTATTACTGTCTGAAATGATCCTGTTATCTTCAGAACATCGTTGTAAATCCTTGTTAATTTTTGGGTCTTTGTTGGGTCGTATTTAGAAGCCGTAATTTTGCGGATGCGAAGCAAAAAGAGGTGGTATGTATAACACTGGGATTTTTTCCAAAATTGGATTTGAGCACTGGGAAGTGGGATTTCGAAAAAAAAATGGGCTGGGAAATGGGCCTGGTAGCCCCCCTTCAGGACCCTCTATGAACACGAAGTGCAAAGATGCTTCAAACAAAGAAAACAAACGCTTTATTTTGAAAACACTAGAGAACACCGACGTTTTTAGTAAACGTAAAGGCATGTGGCATCATAACCTTACATTTTCAAATACACTGTGTACAGCTTCCGCTAGACAATTTTGTTAGATTATATTGAATATATCATATGCGTATTCGTCCTTTACAATGAGAGCTACAATTACGACTGGCCAAAACTAATCGCTAAAAACCAAAAACCAAGACTAATTGGTAAAAAAAAACCATATTCCTCCGTTAATGGAGTGTTTCTTTACCATGTCTCAGGACAGGCCGACTGAATAAACTAACAAATCAGGAACGAATTGCAGGGATCCCGGATTCGTTGAGTTGAAGTACGGATTCCAAAGCTTAGGATTCCAGATTCCACAAGAAAAATAAAATTTCCGAAGAGGAGGCGATAACAGGATTTCCCCACTAAAAGTTTTTTACGTCCTACTTTATCGACGGTCGAGTACTCTTTAGGATATTTACTTTTTATATCGTATTGGACGTTTTGTTTTTGAATTGATTGATTGAGTACGCCCCAATATACACATACAAATTCTCCAAACTGACCTCTATATATTTCCTTAAAGAATGAGTTGAGAGAATTTGATAAAAGATCAAAGCATTTTCTCTTAGGTGACCATTTTATTAATTCTCATAACTTAGTCTCTTGACAATGTATGGATATCATTAGGAGAAAATTGAAGTTGGTCAGTATTGGGACTTAAAGGGTTAAGGACGACCATTAACACAGGATAAATTGTAATTTAAGCAATAATTCATAACGAAATATTACTTAACGCTTTCATCATTGCAAATTTAGAAAAGTCACTATGCCGTTACTCTAGAAGAACTGAATGGTGAGGTCAGTCAATACATGTCTACTTTAATAACGTACCTAATTCGTACATGAATGTATTATACTGATAAAATACTACATTTAAGCGGAGCTCCTCTCGCGCGACAGCGGAGCCTCATAGCTGAGAAAATTTTGTCATCTATCCATCCGAGGAAATTTGGCTATGACGTCAGCGTACGACCTCCCGTCCGTACAGACGCTGGGAGAGGGGGAAGGAAGTCAGAAGTCAGCCCGTCGGGGGAGGAGTACGTTATAGCTGAGGTGAAATTTTGCATTCCAAGCACCTCGCTCGTTTCGGTGGTAAATCACATTGCCACGCGGCCCGGACTTTTAGAGGAAAAAACAAAACAAAAAAAAAACGAGTCTTTCTTTCCACTAAATTTAATGTCTCCATTAAATTAGATAACAGGGAAAGAGCTAAAGCGAAAAAATTAGGTAACAACGGAGACTAATTTTGTTGGAAGAAAACATGAAAATGATATAGCGGCGGTTAGAAAATGAGAAATGCTAAAGAGAGCGTGGCTAAATCTATATATTAACACAGAATGGCTGAGTGGCTTCAGTCTATAAAGTTTAAAATGCAAAAAGATTTTTTTGTTCGCTTCACAAAGCTCGCGAGAATCTACGCCATGATTAACCTAGTTTGTACGGTCAAAATGGCTCTCGTTCTTTTTTTGCGTTTAAATTGACCTCGACTTCGTCTCGGTTATTTAAGACGCAAAAAAATAACTTGGCCAATATTCAGCCATCTTCACCGTACGCTTGGCCAATACTAAACGCAAATATATTACATCTTACATTTCATTCTGGGAATAAAATATAGTAACCAGTTTAAATAAACTTCTGAGTGTTGGGCGGTTCTGGGGTTTGTTTTCAAGATTGTCTCTAATTTGTAAAATAGCCTTCGTATTCCTTTGAAAATGTTTAATATCAATTGGTCAGTTGCTATGGTAACATATACAGTACTCTCACAAAAAATCAAAGCAAACAACGCATTCATAATATTTATGTCATGCGAATAACTTCTTAATCTGGCTACTGTATAGGTAGCCTCTCACGCAGACACTCTTTTGGCTCGTCACGCAATCAACGCGTGACGAACCCCTAAGAACGTCTGCGTGCGAGCTACTGTATAAGCTAGTTGGCTAGTTACAGTCCTGCTTGAGACTTTCGCGTCCTGAGGCGGGTTTTCATTTCATGATTGCCAATCCCGGAATGTCCTCCTAGCTCGCTTTTCCTTGTTTTCCTCTTACGAGTTCCATGAGCCTGCAAATCACTTGTATCAGCGGGTGGTTTAAAATCCGGCGGTGCATCCTGGGTGAGTTTAGTGGATCTCAGATTCCTCTCGGTTGTATATCGCTCGGCATTCACTACTTGCCCATTGCGGTAACCATTAGCTACGACAAGCTCGTTTTCGCTGTCTTCTTGAACGAAGTGATTGCCGTTGATATAGTTTAAGGTTTTAGAGGTCGAGTCCTCGGCTGGTAATTCATCTAAGAACTGAGCCTTTCTGCTTCCCTACAAATGAAAAGTTTAAACGTAGTGAGTTCTCTGGATACCAAGCTCATTTACAGAGAAATCAGTGTCTTAAAGTAGGCGTCCAGTGACAGGAATCCTACTTTACTCAGGCATCCAGGCTATCAGTAGACTACGAGTTCGAAAAGCGCCAGAGGTCCGAAAACTTATTCAAAACTAAGAGCGTCCACTTTAATTATTATTTTTACATTAATATTTGATTTAAAAGGTTAAATGTCTTGGCTAAAAAAGTGTCAAGGTTTGAGATTTTAAAAGAATTGCGTCAAAAAAGAGTTTAAACGTTCTATTTTAAAAATGGTATGATTCCCATCAAAATATGAAAATATTTTAGATTTTAAAATGATTAAAAACCTTATTGTTTAATATTTGGCACTGATAATAAACTAAATTGGTCAACTTTAGGCTGCTTAATGTTATCGCTTAAACTTTAAACACAAGTTTAGAATCACATTTAATAAAAGGATCCTTCTGTTACAAAGAAAATGACTTGTGAGTTGTTGTCTGAGAGAAAGCAGAGATTTTAGGCAGTTAGGCACTGGCCTATTGGTCATGTTGAAAGGGTCGGTGTAGTGTTGTGTCAAATTGCATTATGGGACTATTTTTGGGGACGAATTTGGAGCCAGTTTCCAGCCTGTCAACTTCGCAAATTAGCCAATGAAACAAGAGATGGCTTTCTACAACAGTCCCATAGTGCTATTCAACCCAAAACCGATCCAGACCCAATCGCCAAATGAATGTAATTTTATCAGTGTTGTTTACAGTCAGCATTAACAGCCTGCTTTACCACAGAGAAGCACCCTTTCTAGATTAGACCAGTTATTGATTTTTCTTACGTATCTCTTGAGCATTTTAAGTTTCTTGATAATGTTTGCCTTCAGTTTATCACCTTCCTGAACAAAGACATTGAGAATAATAGATGATCATCATTTACGTTACACATGAGCACAGAGCCTTTTAATATGTCAAATAAGAGTTAAAAATTTTTAATGAAAAAGTCTTTCACAGGTGTCACAGTTAAGGTTAAGTTCTTGTCGTAGGTTAAGGTAAAAACTTTTGTACAGTTTTTCAGTTACAGTAACAATTAAGTCATGTTCATGCTGAACTTAAGTTTTTAATTTTGGCATTGTCAGCTCTTTAAAGGGTTTTTCTTTAAATGACAGTTATTAGAAAAGAATTTTAGGATATAACTGACTGGGAAAATATGAGCCCAGCATTTTTCAATACTTAAGAAGCAAACTGGGTAGTTAAGGTTTCATTATTATAACTCTTAAGCTTAGACTGGTTGCATAGTGTATATGACACATATGCACTACAAAGAATGGCAACGCTACAATTATGACTAAAAGTAACAGGCAAATTCAGCAAAGACAACGTGAGGACTTTGACGACGTGACACACAAGTCTCTCCAACCAGCTAGCAGAGCTTTTCTTTCACTTGCCCGATCGGATTGGAGTACTCGAGAAAGACTCTGCATGAATTGAGCAAGATCTTTGTTCAGCATGCGTTGCTTACTCCTGGGCCTGATAACCGTGCGCTCTGTACAGTGGGCTCAGTTATGACCATCAGTTTATTGATAAACGGATGCTCCCACTAGGAAAATCAGTTGGACTAGCCTGCCAGCAAGCCCTCCGGCGTGCTCAGGTGGTGGGGCAGGAAAAGGAAGGATAACTTGCAACTACGTGTCAGGAATTTGAATTCCTATTCCAATTCCCCTGTGGCTCCCTGTCAACTGAGCTCTCAGAGTTCCGCCAATCAGTGCGAAGCGGAAACGAGTGCAAGTGTAAACAAACATTGAAAAACACGTGCCAAGGGTAATGACGTCATTACTAATGTCATCTCCACCAATCAGCATTTTGAGATTCAAGGGTCCTCAAACCTAAACCTGGACAACATACCTTTGACTTTGTCATAACCATGAAATACAGCAAAAAGAAGCTTATTACCATCTGGAAGAACAAACATACAAAAATATACCATAAATGTTATATCACCAGGCTTTCTCTGTCCAATTCATTACATGCCTTCCTTAAAGAACATCTATTTTATTAACCGGAAATCACGTTGTCTATGGTGCCACTCGGAAAATTAGAAAAACAAACGAAATTCAAAACCGATTTAGAGAAAGTTTAATAAACAATGAAACCTTCCTAAAACGGACTCCACAATCTGCCGTTATATTACAGAGGTGGTACTGCTAGTCCTTGGTGAAATAAAAGTGCGTATTTTGACTCCACTACACAACATCAACAGACAAAACGTATTGGCAAATAAGTTTATTTTGGGACGGCTTGGCGAGAACCAACCCTACAAAGTACTTATGTAAATACAATAATGACAATGATAGGTGATTACTGGTGAATACCTAATGTACAACACTCGTAAACTAGCTTTCACAAAAAGAAAAAACTCGTTCTACAAATGATCGCTCTTGACCTGAATCCCCCAGTTAAGCACGCAGGCTTAGTGCCAGTTAGGCTGCCAGTTATTCTGGGGAAACTAATTAATAAAACTCTGACAACATATAGCTGGCACAGGGAACACGGTAGGAGCACAGAGGCTAAGCAAAAAGAAAAACTGTTATAACTGGTCGATCTCGACCTAAATCCCCCAAATAAGCACGCAGGCTTAGTGCCAGTTAGGCTGGGGAAACTAATTAATAAAACTCTGACAACACATAACTGGCACAGGGAACACAGCAGGAGCACAGAGGCTAAGCAAAAGAGAGATCTGCTACAACTGGTCGATCTCGACCTGAGTCCCCCAAAGAAGCACGCAGGCTTAGTGCCAGTTAGGCTGCCAGTAAGGCTGGGGAAACTAATTAATAAAACTCTGACAACATATAGCTGGCACAGGGAACACGGTAGGAGCACAGAGGCTAAGCAAAAAGAAAAACTGCTATAACTGGTCGATCTCGACCTAAATCCCCCAAATAAGCACGCAGGCTTAGTGCCAGTTAGGCTGCCAGTTAGGCTGGGGAAACTAATTAATAAAACTCTGACAACGCATAACTGGCACAGGGAACACGGTAGGAGCACAGAGGCTAAGCAAAAGAGAGATCTGCTACAACTGGTCGATCTCGACCTGAGTCCCCCACAGAAGCACGCAGGCTTAGTGCCAGTTAGGCTGCCAGTTAGTCTGGGGAAATTTAATAAAACTCTGATCAACGGATAACTGGGACCGGGAACACTTCAGGAGCACAGAGGCTGAGTGCCAGGAAAACTGGGAATTATCTCCACTAATGTACCCAACAAGGCACGTAGCCCAATAACCAGTAAGGCTGCCATAAAAGGCTAGGGCAGGACATTGAAAGTAAACAAATCGATAACGACCCTGGCTAGAAGTCTGTAACTTTGCCTGCAACCTAACTGCATCAAACGAGACTTATGTCGCCTCCTAAAGAGCGGTTCCGGGACAGCTGACCTAGATATACATAGAAACTAAATATATCAAGTAAAGGAGTAGGTGCAAAACTAAGATAACTGTACAAGTACATAAAATAAGAAACGGGAAAAAACTGAAAACTAGCAGAGCTGAGCTACCGCTTACAAACTGAAGTAAATGCGGTCAGACGGAGGCCAGAAAAACCCTGCCCAAAAAAACCCCGAAGGGAAAAAATGCGGGTAGGAAATCTGGGTAGGAACCAAGGTTCAAGCTCAAAGCCCTTCCTACGGGACTTTACAATGTCATCGAGAATATGTTGCTCCTAAAAATAAATAAACCAAAAATAAAGAAAAACCAAAGAGAGGGTGGTTCGTAAGCCTAGATGACGTACACGTGATATACGCAGCCTTATATACCCCCGATATGGCTACCCATGGTGCACCCGGCCTAGTACCCAGGCTCTTTTTTTATCTCGTGCCGTCAAAATATTTATTTCTGTCTTCTTCGCGGGCTCATTCGTCAGAAATAACATATTATACTAATGCAAAAACCTGGAATATGGAGGGGGGAGGGGGGGGGGGGTACTGTAAGGTTTTGTTCACACTATACCATACCAGGTAGCTTTTTCGCTGGCACGAAAACCATACTGGATAGGGCTTCTGTTTACACGTAGGGATGGTGAATTTGGTGTGATTTCTGTAACAGAGTGAAGCTGCACCGTGCTGATCTCTAAAATGGAGAGGTCTAAAATGATCTCTAAAATGGATGGGTGTTCATAATATTTGGGATAGTATAGTGTCGGCACGAAAAGCTAACCGGTATAAGGTGAACAAAGCCTAAGACTAATCAAAGGTAAATACCTGGACTAAGAGCCAAAGAATAATGCTAACAATTTCTGTTTTCTTGAACATATCCAGTCCATATTTGATGCAAATGAGGGCCTCCAGACATGTGATAACACTGAAACATTTAATAATATGTACTCACACAAAACAATAGTGTAAATTAAAGTATCAGCAGATCTATTTTCACCATTTTCAGCATGTCAAAAGTTTACATAACGTAAAATTCCGAAAATAAGCCCCTCCATGTATAAGCCCCTCCAAATTTTAGCCCCTCAAAATCGTAACGCAAAAAACCCTCTGTTAAATCGCCCCTCCGAATATAAGCCTACCAGGGGGCTTGTACATGGAATTTGCTCTCGAATACAAAGAAAAACAAAGCTGAAATGGTAAATTTCCTTCCCACTACAAGCTAGCCGAATCGATTTGGAAACGCAAATTTCCCTCCGTACATAAGCCCCTTCGAATATAACCCCCTCCAAAGATAAGCCCCTCAAAAAAGGCGCTTTGAAAAATATAAGCCCCAGGGCTTATTTTCGGAATTTTACGGTATTTTACAACAAAACAATAGAGAGGTTAAACATCACGTTTACATCAAATGGCAAGCACGAATTTAAACCATGTGACCAAGTTTCCCAATTGATCAATATTGTTGTTTACTGTTCATTATTTCTACACATAAATTAGTAGTTTCATGGAATTTTTTATCCATAAGAACTGTTTTAAGCTGTTTTTATCTGCTCATAATCCATTTTGAGACACTCTCAACTTGAATCTGACATTTGCCGTTTGCTGTATACGTGAAGCTTAAACTCTCTAATAAATAATAACAAAATGTGAAGAGGTACCAAAAGATGTACATGTCTTCAGTGAGTATTAGTTTAATATCATGGTATCAGTTAAAAGGTAAGCATATATTTTGTTTCATGTGATGTTGTAGCTTGGCCACTATTTTAACCTTCCAACCCTGCTCCAGGGCCTCTGTTTCATTTTGTTTACAAATGTACTAAGCACACGTACCTGTAGAGTTCAGATAAAACAGTTACAAGCCTGTACTAATTTCAGGAAAATTACAAAAAACTTCACATCGCAGAATTTGAAGTTTTGGTTGATCAATAAACTTACATCAAAACCCATGCTTGAGTTCCAAGACGATAGCTTCTAGCATCTGTTATGTAGACATAGTACTGACTAAAAAAAATAGGAATGTTTACATCAAACTTTTCAACAAAGAAACAATTTTCATGTTGCTTGGTGTGATAGAATGTAGCAAAGAACCCATTGCGAATACATGCTGAGAGAAAATTTGTACCCGGAATCAAAATTTGAAAGTAAAGTATTTAAAATCTATGACTTTGCCTTAGTGGATTTGGGCTAGTGAATTACAGTAGCTACATGTCAACCCTGAGGGGTGGGGGGGTCACTCGAGGGAAGTGTGGGTAGAGGTGTGCCCCTGATCATGAGGCCTTTAAATCCTGACCCTGTTTAAGGCAAAAACTGCTCATTTTGCTCCCCTGTTTATTCTCAACCCTGATTCATTTCATTTCAGATTCAGAATTAAGTAACTTTTTAAAATAACATCAAATTTATTTTGTTGGAAAAAAAAGTTGTTGGTACCACACATGTAAACCACTCATCGCCCACCTTCACACCTTTTCAAAGGTCTCTGGTCCAAAAAGACAGCCTGTTCAAGATGCCAAAATTAATAGTAAAATTGTATACCTTGTTTAAGACTCAAGACCCGGAAAACCACACCCTGATCAGTGGCACATACCTGCCTACACAAGGTTAAGGAGTGCTACAATGTAGCCCATGAATTACCCTTCACACTTGTGGTTTGATTGGCTAAAGGGTGCTTGAATTCCACACTACTCTCCTCGGGACTTTGTTACTCATTTACGTGCTCGACAGACAATATCGCCAAATACCCAGGCTTTTTATGGACAAAAACTGTTACGACAATGTTGCTTACCGTAATGAAGGTGCAACAATGAGACTGATGAGGCCTAAGCGATAAACGTTGAGCCAGTGAGGGGTTGGAACCCAAAGGATGTGCTTTAGGAAAAATGTGTTCAGCTCCACGATCTATGGGAAAAAACACCAGAACTCAGGCTACATTCAGCAATCAGTGTCTTCCCCAAAATCTAAGCATGGTATGAGCCCTCTTATGAGAGAAGACCCTCAATAAGACCATAGAAATCCTTTTCCAACCAAGTTCAGGAATGGATCAACCCCAATAAGCATTTCTCAGAGGAAAACATCGTGGATAAGACCAAGCCAATTGGAGATGCCTCACAGTCACATAATACATTTTATTTGAGTAGGTTAAGAAAAAGCAGCCATACCATAGGCTGATATGGACCTGATGTGAAATTCTTCAGTGCACTGGCAACAGTGTTCCAGATAAGAGACAGGTCTCGGGTCAATGACTCGGCAAAGAAGGCTTCCTGACCCGACAGATAACATACATGTATAATGATTAAGTTAATTATGACGAGAAAAATTAGCAGGTGGTCTTGGTGACCCCTCAGTTGGTCTACATGACACCCCACTTCAAAGAATTAACTGGAACACTGCACCGATGATAATGATGATGATGATGATGAATTTAATAATAATAATAACAATAATAATAACATAAATTCAAGTGCTTACCTGTGATATTACCATCATCTGATATATGGCAAGGAATCTCATGTATGAACATTTGGGGTCCATCCAGCGAACATGACTCCAGCTTTACGTAACAAAAAATAACAGCAGTTAGCGGTGACCTCCATGTACTACATACTTATCATTCACCCAGGATTATTATGTCAAATTCATGCAATAGTTTTAACTTAACTTATTTGTCAGAACTTAAAGGTTTGCTAGACGGTGAAACAAACTAGCACTCAGCCATTTTGATGTCATTTCTATGGTCGATAAGAGTATAACCATGGAAAATCGTTGTTGATTTGTCAATAAGCCATTCGTTGGTCAGTATTTCAATACGTCAATATCTGTCTGGATTTGTTAAAACGTGGCTAAAGAAATTTCAAGTACATTTTAACTATTTGACATCTAAGTGGAATGGGAAGCAGCTAAAAGTCACTAGCTGAAGCTAAACAATGACATCATTATCGTTGGCAATAGACCGTAAAGTTCTCTCGCAGAAGTAACAGGATTTTGAGATGAAATAAACAACATTTGAAATGTCAAGAAATTGTAATCTTTTAGTCAGTTAAACTGCGAGGCCCACAGCTCAGTGTTGGCCGAAAACAGATTAAGAATCCACCATCTTTGAGCACATAATAGGCTTTCTAAGACAAAATCACTTAAACTGAACACTCAGGAAGCATTTTTATGCTTGGCACAAAGTATTCTGGCAACACGAGCTCAACCGCACATACCTGAGATTTGTCTGTCAACACTTTTGGTAAATCACACAATAAAATAATGACTTTGGCGGCAATCACAACACTTCCGAAAACCATTCATAATACTTCCACACTTAGCACGGGCGAAACATCGTCAAATTACTCCGTAAAACTCTCGCTTTGTCCATATAAATCGTCACATGGAACTCTTCCCGACTCACTGACAGTCGATTTATTCAAGATCCTGGATGTAAACCAGCGGTTGAAAAGGAGACATACAGCCCCTGCCTTCCACACAATTTTTTACTAAGTCTTTGGCCTGGTCAGAAATCAGCATGAATTTCCATCTTGCCTAATAGATTTCAACCCTAGAACCTACTTTGTGAGGGCAAAGACTTGTTACTGCTAACAACAAAGCTTGCAATATCCAATCTTTCCGTCTCAAGCCCGGGATCAGTCTATCACCCGTGTAGCCCAAAATGAGATGAAATACCAGAAGACATTGGATGCAGCAGACTTTGCCAGACGTGAGAATTGTTCCTTCATAAGGCTTAATGTTGCCTTCCGGAAAACTTTGTTCAAGGCAGCCAAAAAACCTCTATGACAACCCACTATGAGAGCCGAGTTCAGTCTAATACGAGCACTGATTGCAAACTGACATACAGAGAGAATTATGGGAAGTTATGAACAACATTTTGTTTTGGGGGACAGGGGGTGGGTAATAGGTTGATAGCCAGCAAGAAACTCATCAAAGTCTATCTACTGTGGCCTATTCGGTACTGATTAAATAGATAAAAAGTAACTAAGAAAAAAAAATCATACTCCACCAAAACACTCAGTCAGAGGGTGTATAAGAGAGATTTCTGTAGCCATGTTTTTGCAAATCCAGACAGATATACATGTACTGGTATCAGTCAGTCATTATTCAGCCAGCTACACTGTAGCTTATAAGCTAAACCAGTCAGTCAATTGGTTTACCAGCTAGACCAAGAGTCAATCAGCCGTAGTTACTAAAACAAGGAATGACCTACAATGATCTACAATGACCTACAATGACCTACAATGATCTACAATGATCTACAATGACCTACAATGATCTACAATGAGTTACTATGAGCTGCTAGGAGCTAAAATAAGTATAAAATGAGTTAAAATAAGCCCTACAATGAGCTACAAAATGTGTCACGCTTGCACGTGACACTAAGCTCATGGTATTAAATTGCCAAGCACATTTTGAAAAGGCAAAACAAAAATAAAGCCTGATCTCAGGTAACTTGAGAAACTTGAACATAAATTATTGCAATCGCATTTTTACCGGTAACAGTATTATACCCCGTATCGATGGAAGTCATCCTGCGCCTGTGTGAATCCAGTGTATTGTCACAGTACTGTTTAATTTGTTTGCAAAAAAAGACAACACAAAACACAACTAACGGGAAAGGTTGCAAGGGAGGGATGGTTTGGACAAAAGTCACAGTACTGTGACAATACTGTGAGAGGATTCACGCAGGCGCAGGATGACTTCCATCAATACAGGGTATAATAGTGTTACCAGTAAAAACGCGATTGCAATAATTTATTTTCAAGTTTCTCAAGTTACCTGAGATCAGGCTTTATTTTTGTTTTGCCTTTTCAAAATGTGCTTGGCAATTTAATACCATGAGCCTAGTGTCACGTCCAAGCGTGACACACGACAAACGTAGCTTAACATCATTGTCTGTCATTTTGTAGCTCATTGTAGGGCTTATTTTAACTCATTTTAGCTCCTAGCAGCTCATAGTAGCTCATTGTAGATCATTGTAGGTCATTGTAGATCATTGTAGGTCATTGTAGGTCATTGTAGATCATTGTAGGTCATTGTAGGTCATTGTAGATCATTGTAGGTCATTCCTTGTTTTAGTAACTACGGTCGATCAGCTACATGTACTAGTAACCAGCCAAGAGTTAAACCAGCCAGCCAGTCAAACAGCTAACTAGCCGGTCAAGTCAGTCAGAAAATCAGCCAGCCTGCCACTCCATCAGTAAGCTAAACAGTCAGATAATCATACAGTCAGCCAGTCAGCCAATCACTGAAGTGCATCTTTGTGTCAGTCAGTCAGCAAGACAATCGGTACTCTATAGCAAGCTACTTAACTAGTGAGTTGATCAATCTTTATAAACACAGAAAAAATGTTTGTTGGTACCAGTAAGATGATAAACAAACCTTGCTGGTGTAAACTGCATAACAGCACGCTGTAGCTTTCCTGTTGTAGTATGGATATCCCTTTAAATAAAGCAAAATGGTATTGATCAATACACTCAATGACAGAAAGTTTTCTGCAGTTATAAACTGGACATTGTGGATTTTTTTCATTCGACAAATCAATGTGCATTGTACAGTGTAAATGATAAAATTTTCCAGCATTTCATACAACATTTTGACTGTATAATCCAGTCTTTAAAGCTGAATTGACAGTTGTGCTAGCTACTGTTGTGCTCAAACTCAATTGATTGAATTAAATTTGACTTTCAGGTACTGTAAGTTTGGCAGTAGCACAATGTTTAACCCTTTAAGTCCCAATATTGACCAAGATCAATTTTCTCCTAACAATATCCATACATTGTCAACAGATAAGTTATGAGAATTAATTAAAACGATCCCCGAAGTAAAAATGCCTTGATCTTTTATCAAATTCTCTCAACTCATTCTTTAAGGAAATGTATGGAGATCAGTTTGGAGCATTTGTATGTGGATGCTGGGGCTCAAAGGGTTAAAACCAAAATAAAGAGCCACCACCGTGCTCAAGCATTCATGTAAAAGTTCACTAATTAAAAGCACTTTTTATTTTTAAGTTTTGTTTTCCGCAACAGCTATTTTATTCCACTGAGTTAAATTCCACATCTGAAACCAAGTCGTGCTATTAAACAGGCCTAAGATAATTAAAGTTAATTATTAGAAAACAAACTGCATAAAAATATTACAATATTACAAGGATGATAAAAATTAAAAAACAAAAATTATTAAACCACAAGTAAAATGCTTAGATGTAATTTACTTGATGCTTTCCCAGTGATAGTTGCGCATCTCAAGTTTCTTGCTAACATAGAGGCCAAAGTGAATTCCTAAGCCATTACAGATCAAGAAATCCAAAACCAGTGCATCCCACCAACATTCCGCAAAATTGGGTAACAGGTGAGAAAAGAAAACCTGAAAGGTTATTATTACAAGTCAATAATTACTTTAAGTAAGATATTAACCCTTTAACTAATTCACCCCTGGGAATTTTGCCAAAAAACAAGTTTTGCAGAAGCTAGTCGAGTTGTTTTCTGGTCACTGCCTGCCTATTAAGGGCTTAAACTAAAAGCCATTTACAGGTCGTGTGTGGGTAACAGGTGAGAAAAGAAAACCTGAAAGGTTATTATTACAAGTCAATAATTATTTTAAGTAAGATATTAACCCTTTAACTAATTCACCCCTGGGAATTTTGCCAAAAAACAAGTTTTGCACAAGCTAGTCAAGTTGTTTTCTGGTCACTGCCCGGCCATTAAGGGCTTAAACTAAAAGCCATTTACAGGTCGTGTGTCTTCAACCACGATGATCTTCTTTACATGTGCATTCTTTTATTCACCCGCAGTTCAAATAAATTCATATCTTCATTATTTCATCTTCATTACGAACCAATTTTATGACCAGTTCCCAGTTGGTTTAATTCTAGCTTAATTGGTTTGAGCACTGCACTAGTATCTTAGAGTTAGGGTTTGAGTCCCAACAAGGCTGAATTTTTTTGACCTGTTAGAACTGCTTGGTCACCCGCTTGCTAGAAACATCAGCCTGTTTAAACAGCTTGGTTGACCGATCATTGAAAACATCAGGTTGTTCCAACAACTTGATCACCTGTTTTTTGGAAACATGAGGCCATTAAAACATTTAATGTAGTGTACATTTCCACATGACAGGTTACAATTTCTAATTTTTGTGGCATGACATGTCTTTTTTGACTCTTTTTTTCTTCTCTCTAGTAATCTTATCCAGCATTCTGCAGCTTACCTCAGTGACCTCCCACATAATACTTGAGGTCCACAGTAGTGGGGCATTACGGACAAGCAATGCCTTCAGAGCCCACCCAAAGAAATGAGAAAATGCAAAGACATCGCAGTGTCCCCAAAGCCTTTCCCAAGTCAGTTGAGAACAGTTCACAGCATACTCCTAACATGAAAAAAAAGTATTTAGTAGCTTATTAAGTTTAAACATCCCTCTAAACGATAGCCTGTGTAGCAGTAGCCTGTTTCTTTAGGGCGAGGAAAGAAACCTTGAGTAGGCCTGTAAAAAATAATAAACAACCAGTGCCTGCTACGCCGGCTACCTAAACATTACATTGTTTTTGTGTGCCAGTACCACCAATTAGCCACTATTGGTGGTGTGAGCTTAGTGTTGTGCGACCACAAGTGGAAGATGGGTGCCCTAACAGGGCTGTCACTGACGCCAGAGGCACATGGATTTCCCTCGGACTCTATGAGCATGACCTCTGGCTATTTCCATAGGAAACAAACTAGAAAAAGAGAACCAAAAGCCTCCACAAAAGGAGGGACAGAGAGGGGAACAGAAAAAATGCTGCAAAGGCTACAACAATAATATGGTGCAAAAGTATGTTAGCCATACTTTTGCAAAGTACAGAACAAAAACACATATTGCTAACACAAGCCTAGTCTATAAGCTGAGCTACAACTGTGGGCACGCACCTGCTATGTGGACAACACAAACACTCCCACAACCTTCACTACACTGTTACATTTGTATACATGTGTGCTAGTGAACAACAATAGCATGCTATTAAATGCCTTCTCATTTGTTCCTATCAATTTTATATACTTCCACTACCAATAATCTAACCTTTGTATCCGGTCCTTCATCTATTAACGCAGGATCGAAGAAGAACAAAATATTTCGGAAGTCATCACGAGTTTGGAACAAGGCAAATGCCAGGAACATCATGTAAAGAACACTAATACCTATTGAAATACAAGACAAGTAATTAGTTTAATTTAACCAAGTTTAGTGTGTACCATGTACACTCCTAGATCTGCAGCCACATTTATAAAGATCTCCCAAGTTACAAGTCAAGTTATTATCAATGGTAACGAATTAAGTAATAAAAAGTAGTAAAAGTAGCGTCCTTATTAATGCTTCTTTGGTAAGACTTTCTTACAGCCCCAATTAAATATTTTATCATGCATACATGTTTCGACTCTTTGCATATTAACTATTTGCGTTGTGTGAAATAGCATCAAATTGCTGCATACACAATAAATGTTTGAGGATGTACAGAAATCTCACTGGTTCTTTAATTAACTTAACAATTTTCATTGGCAAAATGCAATTTTTTCTTCTTCTTCATTGTCTTTTTTCTTCAAAAGGGTGGGTCTGTTACACCTCATTTGAATTGATAATTAGGAGTGTAGGAGACATTAAAAGTCGATGACAAGATCATCCGAGTTGCCACAAGTCCCACTAGGAGTGTTTGGAAGGGCTGATGCTAATATTGTTAACAATAATATTTCAATGAATACTCATCTGAGCTTTCATACCAAATATCAACCTCCAAAGTGCTGGATGAGGGCGAATGAATGGTCCTACACCAACAAAAGAAAAACAAATGATTACTTTTCTCTCTTTTCAATTTTAACATAAACAGCATTCATAAGATTTTCAAGAAATTGTTAAATGTACTAAACAAACAAAAAATTAAGGAACAAAATCAAATTTACCATTTGGCATGACAAGAAGACTGAGAACAAGAAACACTACAGCAAGAGAAACCAAACCACTCCAAATATTCTCTTCACGGGTAGCACCAGGGTTTCTAAGGAAAAAATGGGACAAAGGTAAGTACACAGCCATAATACACTGTAGTATGGCCACTAGGAGCCTTAGCTAGAACAGTTTCAATGATACCTACACTGCGAGCAGAGGTTTCTCTCTTGTATGGCTTTTAGAATTAATACAAAAATGTTTGCGTGCCTTGTCTGTCCCTTAGTTGGTATGTTTACGCCCCATTTCTCACGGCACGTAAACAAATTAACTACCCAACAGACAAGCCACATGAACGAATAATAAGGATTTGTACTGCAATGTATTGAAAGTTAAATGAAATGGTTAAAATGTACAAGGCAAAACTCAAAAAAGATATTCTGTATTGTTTTCTTATTGTTTCCTGCCTTGTAAAGGCTGATTACACTTACCGAGACTTTGATTGTTCCAATTGTTCCGATTTTGTTATACATTGTTATGAAAAACCATAACGGCAAACACACCATCACATGGATTGCACTGACATTGCTCTTGTAAATCATGCATTGTGCGTGCAACTCAGAGATTAGTCACTACAAGTTATCTGCTAGCAGATAACTGTCGAAACTGTAGGTTACACTGATTTCCAAAATTAAATGAAAGCGTTTAGCTAATGAGAAGACAGACAGTGAGCACAATGTATAAACCATTTTACTGAACTTTCAATCAATTCCCTTGCAATCCTTATAATTTGGTTTTTAGGAGGCTGTTGTGAGCCTGGGCCTGCCATGGGCACAGAAGAGTTATCTTTAATCTTGATTCAAGTAAAGTTTCATGATGCACTATTCTGATTGGCTGTCCCAGCAGGCAAGATGAACCTATCTTGCCTACTTGGTATTGACTACATTTTTTCTGTAAGAAAACAGTATTCTTTTGGCTCAGTAACAAATCCTTTATTTCCAAGCTTGTTTAGAGATGTTTAGATGGCTGGACATTGGACTTATCCTTCGTTTGCAACCACAAAAACAGTTGAACAATATCGGAGCCACATGGGATCATATATCATCAAAATAATATATTTTTATCCGTCTGAGATTAAAAGACACATTTTTATTAAACATAAATTCATGTTCTATCTTGACATGTATTATTAATGTAGCTGTTATAATATATATGTATAAGATATGAAAAACAATCTGAAACGTGGGCCAATCCCAATCAACAAGTCAAGACATAAATTGATGCATATCACGATGAAAATTTTTTTCCGTGGAAAAATAATTTTGAAGATCTAAAATGACAGCACAATTAGCTAGCGACAAACTGTTATACAAAAATTAATGTTCAGCTTATTGAAGCGTAACGTACATGAAGAATCGAAATTAAGCTTTAATTATCCACCGACCAAATCTTACCAAAAATAAAATGATAACTGATATTATTGAGAATCATGATCACAAAAACCAACAGTCTCCCCTAAAGCTACGATATAAATCAAGTGCCTTGAAATAAAAAAAGTAACTGAATTTAACGTGGGCGAACAAGCTCAGGCGTAACTAACGTTGATTATAGCTGAGCACTTATAAAACACATGACCGTGCAAAAAGCGCATTTAAGCTTGCAGGCGGCCAGTTAATGCTTTGTTAAAATGTAACTCTTTCAAGTATTTCCATGCTCCTTACATTTTTTTAACAAATCTGCACAATCTTCGTTAAAGAAAGATGCTTAACAAATCCTTTAACCTTTATACAAAGTACCCGCTCACCTGGTAAACGCTGAATAAATAAGGTAAATAATCATACACGAAAGAGCCGTGATCGACCGAGGCTTGTAGAAAAAGTCTAGCGTGATATCCTCTACGATCTGCTCGTTAACATCTTGGTAATCGTCCGTGGAGATTGTAGAAGTTGTGGAAAAGGTTCTCCTCCGACGCCGAGGACTTCGATCGTCCGCCATTTTACAATTATGTAAATTTCTATGGGCGGTTCTCTTTCCTTTCCAGTCCCTCTCGCTTCTTCAAGCTAACCTTCCCAGTCTTCTTTCTTTTCGGCCAAACAAAATGGCGGTGAGTGTCTATTGATAATCGGAGCAAAGCAATCCTCTTACATCCTCGTCGTTTTTGCATTTATCTGGTTTTAACTATTTGCAAATTTTAGAAATATAATTTCTCTTTTGGTCCACGTTCGTAGCTAAACCTCCTTTCGGGTAGTCTACCTTTTATGCAGCATAAACATATACTCGGTCCGAGTGTTATCGATAATATATCGTTCCGTCAGTTCAGTTTCTTGGGCTTTTAAATTTTCTTTTCTGTTTATACTCTGAGAAAGTGCGCTTCTGCGTAGTCTTAACCATGTAGTGAAACTCAAGTCGAGTAAAAAGATCTTCTACCATTTAACTTTATCTCAACTTCGATTCGCCTCTACCGTCCATTAACAGACGAAAAAAATAATATTAATATTGTTTTAAATTTGCCCAGTATCCAACCCTTGCATCATCAGTTACGCATATGTAGTGCCCAGTATATAAAAAAGAATAGTTGGATGAAGTTTTTGTGATATCCGTAATAGACCTTGTCACGGTTTTCGACGCCATCTTCACGAGTAGGCAAACCTGTGAGAAATTACAGTGTTAGTATGAGAATTTAATGTCGAATAATTTCCATAAAACGGCTGGTTTAAAAAATATATGAACTGTAAACTAAAGCTTCACTCTTAAGGATTCTACTGAAAAAATTTAAGGGCATTACATGTGCTAGAAGACCTAGAACCTTTTTTTAAAAATTTTCTATACATTTGTCTGTAAAAATTTCCCGGGAAAAATTGCAGACAAATATATGGAAAATCTAAAGCAAGCTTCTGGAGAAATTTAAGCACAGTAACGCCCCACAAATTTGTTGGTAAAATCCTTTGCTGTGTAGCTTTAGTTTACAGTCCATATTTTTTCCAGAACAGCTTCCAGTTTTATGGAAATTATTCAACATTGGATTCTCATACAAACACTGTAATTTCTCACGCGTTTGCCTACTCATCAAGGTGGCATCGAAATCCGTGGCAAGGTCTATCCATCAGTCAATTCCAGCTGTGCCCATTTCTTGTGAAAAAAGAGTTTTATTTGCATGAGAATGAGAAATCATTCTCGTATCAAGGGCTGAGCATTTAACCTTGTTTTGATACAGAGGCCCAGGAAACTTGCAAATGGGCACCTAATTGACATTGAATAGGGTATATTGATAGCTCTTTAACTTAACTTTAATATACCATAGGTACAAGTAAAATCCAACCCTATGAGGGATTTACAGATCAGGAAACTCTGTCTAAATATTAGCGTTGGAGAGAGTGGTGACAGATTGACCCGTGCTGCTAAAGTTCTGGAACAGCTTACAGGGCAACAGCCTGTTTTCTCTAAAGGTAGAAATTAAGAGAATCATTAGTGTTTTATCTGTTATTGAGAAAGCAAGAAGTTGGTTCAAAATACAATGCATAGAGCTCGCTTAGCCTAAGAAAACAGCTGAAATTTGGCGATGTCACCAACTGTTTCCCCACAAAATGATGTCTGAGAAACAAGCACAGCTGAGAAACGAGCACAGAAATTCCATACTGATGGCGTGTCACTACCCAGATCTGGGTGGTGCTTCTGTTTGGTTGAAGCAATTTTCGTGAGCGGCACGACCAAGCAGAAGCACTTCTTAGATCTGGGTAATGACGCTTCATTAGTGTGGAATTTCTCAGACGTCATTTCGCGGGGAATTCAGTAGTGGTGTCGCGAAATGCTGGCTGTTTTCTCAGGCTAAGACCACCTTTGATACCTCAGGGACAAGTAAAACCACAGTTGGTCCTAGCATGGTATAACTGACCGGTTCTTTGGATGATGATGATGATGATGATGATATAGTAATAGCAATAATAATAATAACAATAATAATAATGTTAAACTGTTTTAATAACAATAATCATTTTAATAATAAGAAGAATGAATGATGCACGTGTCATCAGCTTCCCCCAGGGGTAGGACCCCATGGGAGAATACAAGGAGGAATTCTCTGTCCTTAGGGAGGGGAAAATTTGTTGCTTTCCATTATCTTGAAAGGAAAGGGGTGAGGGAATTCAGATTTTTATAACATCATAGACAGCAACCCTTCTCTAGCCTGTAACTATTGAGAATATTAATGTGAGCATTTTTATATGGAGTGGAGATCAGGGGCATTTTTCAGTGAGAAGCACTTGACCGAGGAAATTTGTTTTGTTAGCCAGTTTGGTAACCTGTATTTAGCAGTCATGTGCCAAGTAACATATAGTGTTTTTATTAGAAAGTCTTAATGGTCTTTCCAAAGTATTAGAGTGGAAAATGTTTTTAAGGCAGCCCTCTTGTTTATTCCAAACCCTCCATGTTATATTGCATTCTGGTGACCAATGGTTTATTTCTTGGATTCATTTTAACAAAAAGGGAAAAAAAGTTTAATTCAGAGCTCTAAAGGTTTTTACAAATGTTAAAACTTAGGCATAGTGAATGGTTACCTATGAAATGTAAACTAATCTTAAATTGAAGAATCATTCTGTGTGTTTCTTCCCATCTCGCAAAATTTTTCCTGCAAAGTCTCAGATTTTTATAACCATCCTCTCAGCCTCAAGCTAGTGAGTATTCTGTTAAGAGAAACTTTTTTACCCTTTAGCTCGTTATACCGTGAGGTCTTTTGGAATTCGAAGAAATGAGAAGATCTCAGTTCATTGTACTGTACGAGGTCCAAAGGCAGAAGAAATCTTGGAGAAGGGCTTGAAAGTGCGGGAATATGAGTTAAACAAAGGAAACTTCTCTGCTACAGGTTTACTGTATTTACATTATTTTTTACTTTTACCTGCGTTGAAAGCGGGGCTTTGGTAGTGATATTAAAAAGCTTAAGGAACAACAACGCTGACAGCTACGAAAAATTAGGGCTGCTTCAGTCAACTTCAACGTGCTCATTCCATCTTGTTCAATTTGTCAAATGTTGGCAATTTTTTTCTGGAGTTGAATTCCAAAAGACTGTGTCAAAGTTCAAGAAAAGAAAAAGAAAGTCTTGTCTTGTGTTCATGTCCTCCACAAAATGTGAAATAAGGAATTTTTGTGTGGTAGTTCTGCAATGACAGCAAAGAAATAACAAAAAGGGTGATGCACGTCCAATTTTGTTGTTTTGCCAATCTATTGTGCCTATTGCTTTTTTACCCTTCTTGCTGACGTTGCCGTAGTTGATGCTTAAGCATCCTATTATCTGTGACTTTTGCCGATTTCTTCACAAGCTTTCTCTTACCATGTTGAAATAATGTTCATTCATTCCACATGTGGTTTTTGGCTCACAATAATACTGATAACAAAATCTTTTCTGAAAATGAAGAAATGATCATCACAGTGAACGCAATTTATGCAATTGCGTAAAGAAGCCTGCAGAAAATTCAGGCCTTCAACGGGGTTTAAACCCGTGAACTCACTATTACTGGTGCGATGCTCTCCCTTGAAATCCTGAATTTCTTTCAGGCTTCTTTACGCAATTGCATAAAATTGCGTTCACTGCGATGATCATTTCTTCATTTTCATTTCATTTCCGCAGTTCATATACGATTTATTTCATATATCATTAACACTCATTTCTTTCATGGGAACATATAAACCCACAATTGACCTGCTTCCAGTGTCAGTGGCTTCATAGCTCAGTTGGCAGAGCATCGCACCAGTAATCGCGAGGTCACGAAATCAAACCCCGTTGAAGTCCAGAATTTTTTTCAGGCTTCTTTACGCAATTGCATAAATTGTGTTCACTGCGACGATCATTTCGTTATTTTCATTTCATTTCCGCAGTTCATATATGATTTATTTCATATATCATTAACAAAATCTTTTTGTCGCTGATCTGCTTCAGGAAACTTTGGCTTTGGAATCCAGGAGCATATTGATCTAGGAATAAAGTATGACCCAACCATTGGTATTTATGGCATGGATTTCTATGTGGTCCTTGGTCGTCCTGGATTCAACGTGGCAAAGAGAAAAAGAGCCAAGGCTCACGTGGGATTTCCACACAGGATTACCAAGGAAGAGTCCATGAAGTGGTTCCAGCAGAAGGTATGAGTAAAGCTCTGAATAATTTATACCTTTTGTGGGGTGTGACTGTGGTATGTGTTAATCTCATAGAAGTTTACAATAAACAATAGAAACGGTAGAGACTTGGTAAATTTTATGCAAAAGTAAGGTGTGTAATCTCCAGCACTTTGTTAAATAATCAATTACGATGTTGGTTAAAAGTAAAAAGGCTTAAAGGCTTGTTTACAGTGGAAAGTGCACTTAGCTTATCCAGCTAGTTTACTGGCTTTCCACTCAACTACTTGGAAACAAATAATTCAAATACAACATAACAGGATTAAAAACCCCAACTGGCAGGGGGCAACCAGTTGGCTATTTACAAGCATGGCCGAGGATTTGAACTCAGGATGACCGAGAACAAATCCAGCAAGTTGCCTGAACGGGACTCAACCCGGTACCACCGGATTGCGAGTCGTACGCATTGACCACTTGGCCACTCTGCCTCCTAAGTAATGAAGCCTGCGTGGCAGGCATTGAAAGGGCTGGACAATCCCACTTTTCTCCTCCCCCACCCTCCCCTTTTTTTGTGCCTACCACACCGGCTAAAATCATGAGAAAGTTTTTGTTCAGGGATCCTGTGTGGCTTTTCTCTTCAAGTCTCCTTGTTATATGTCAGTTAACCCTTTAAGTCCCAATATCAACATACAAATTCTCCAAACTGATCTCCATACATTTCCTTTAAGAATCAGTTGAGAGAATTTAATAACAGATCAAGGTTTTTTCTCTTTGGTGATCATTTGTTAATTCTCATAACTGTATCTCTTGACAATTACTGGATATTGTTAGGAGAAAATTGATGCTGGTCACTATCGGGGCTTAAAGGGTTAACTAGTTGCCTGACATAGTTCAGATTTAGACTTGATATAACAATGATGTGAGGCTACTCGGTTAAAATTTTCATCGCTCAAGGGCGATAAATTAATGGCTTTTGTTCCCTTTATTTTGTTTTTCTTTCAGTACGATGGAATCCTCCTTAATCCCAAGAAACATTAATAATCCTGAACTTCTTTGCCAATAAACAAAAGGTATAAAACAGCTGATGTGTCGAGCTATGCATGTCCCCCACCCCGTCTTCTTACAACAACTATATCAACACAAGGCTTTCAGAAAAAAAATGCAGTTGTTTTAGTTCCAGCAACATCTTTAGGCCAGTCAACATAGGTGACGTTTTCGATTTTTGATGCCAGTTTGCTGCGAATTTTCAGCGTTTATGCAGATGGGACCCCTGTGATATGAAAACTTTAGTTTGGTTGTGGAGAAAATCGCATTACAATTCAAGCCACTTTGGAACGAAACAACAATTTCGCAGCAACAAAAATCCATTAGGGTTCAGACTCCCAAATGTCTTCTCGTCTCTATGCTGTTGTATACCACTAGTGGTCGTCCTTCTTTCCTCATAACCCCGCGCTGCGAGCGAAAAAGTAAAATTGTGCAAATTAATGGTAGAAAGGAGTCAGTCTACTGTGACTAAAAAAAAGAGACTGCTCGCAGTCTGTCGAAGTCTAGTTGTTCTGGCTCAACACACGATTTTCCACCCACTCCATTGCTCTTTGATAGAAAGTGTAATATACCAGCCTTTGCATTAATCAATTCTTTATTACAACACACTTGTTTCAAGCTTCAAAAATATCTTATGTATTTGCTTCCACAAACGTCTTGCTCCTCTAGAATACACACCAAGTCAAAAAATAAGTCAATGTTTTCTCTTGTTTCTTAGCAGTCATTCTAAATCGTTTTTCAGTTAATAACTCGCCACGCTAGAAGACGCCTTCAAGAACAAAGGCTTCCTTGCCCAATTTTGCACGCTTACCTTACTTAATGATGTAGCGAAACGACTTGTAGCGAAACGACCGGACACTTTTAGCACATCCTGCTTAATAGATGCCAGGTAAATACCACTTGACCATAAATGGCTTCTCTGCAACAAACTTCCTCTGAACACGACGAAAACTGAGTGCATGTTAATTGGTTCTGGACACTACTAAAATCACCTAGGATTGTTATTGATGAGAACATGGCGTCGCAAAGTCATGTTGACAAACCATCCAAAAAGATTGCCTCTGGAATAGGCGCCATGAAACGAATTGGGCCTTTTGTTTCGCCAGATATACCACATTCCCTCTACAATGCCTTGATACAACCCTTTACAACTTGCGGGGATTGTAATGCAAATTCTCCGCAGGAAATGTGTGTAGCACAGTGCAGAGAATATACTTTGCTGATATCAGGGTTTCAGAAATTTAAGGCAAGATTTTGAGGGTGCAAGGGAGTACATTAACACACGTCTCTCCCCCCTTTAAAATGCACACACTTATTGTAAAGCGGTTTTTGTTGTTCTTGAAGGCGATACTCACCCCTGTCACCTACTGATATTTATCTGCCAACCAGAAGGGCATTGGTTCTTGTGACAAAAGGTTCTTTTGTTTCACTCGTTACAAATTTGATTAACAAAACAATGTTTGTAAACAGTGATGTCTTCCTTAGTTAAGATATAAACTATAAGTTAGTACTAAGTACCTCTAAAATCTCTGTTGAGCCTTTGATTTGCACCTAAATCCGTATTACCTAAGGTGCAGCTAAGCCATTACATCCAACACGGTAAATTACATTTTTTGCCCATCTTAATTAATACCGCGGGAAATATCCCTCAGCTTTTAGTTTGTCTTGGTATCTGTGGCATTGAGTAATTACTATAAGGACTTAACCGTTTGAGAAAGTCCACATAAAACCTTTTCTTTTGCCTCCCTATAGGCCATTTACAGGTCGCGTTCGAGTCTTGGTCAGGGTTGTGCCGTATTGCATTATGGGACTGGTTTGGCCCAGTTTCCTGCGCAACATTGTAAAAGACAATAGAGACCTTTAGATTCTAATTCCAAGTAGTGCGCGCGCGTGAACCAGCGTCATTTTGGCGGGGCTTGGTAGCCGTCGTCATTCTACTACGAGTTTTAGCGAGAATGTCGTAATGGCGGAAATGAATCATCAAATGTTAGAAGTTTTATCATTTTGCGATCGAGAGAGGGCCTAACCTCCTTCCATATAGATAACAGTGCTATCTTTTCTAATGAAAAAAAGTACATTGAAGCTTTCCGGGGTGTCTACTTTTTTGAGAATACGCGAAAAAACTTTAAGTTAAATCTCGTACTCGTAGTCGTTCTCGTCCTTGAATCTAAAGGTCTCTAATATAACAGAAGAGTGACCATAGTGCAAATCAACACTGAATCAGGTCTCACGCGGATGTCAAAATAGCTAACAGTCCATTTCCGAGTTGCCTCAAGCCTGTGTTTCAAAGCGAGGCTAAGTGCGACGCTACTGATATGAAAATGATTTTATATTCTCATGAAAATAGAACTCATTTCCACGAGAAAGGTTTTGCATGTAGCCTCGTTTTGAAAGTGAGAGTTAATCGCAGTCGGAAATGGCTCAATTCCAGTCTAGGCGTTCGCGGTCTGAATCGGTTCTGTAGCCTCAATTTCTTTCAACAGAGGTTTAAGCGCCTTGTTACAACCCTTAGAGCCTCCTAAGTAAGATATGATAGCCTTTTTGACGTGATAGCGTGACTGTTCTGGAAGCACCTTCAGCTCGGTGAGGTTCATTCGGTTCCAGTCGTTCATCGTCCTTTGATGATCCTCTTTCATTCTCCTCTGCGCTTTCGTTTCTTGGAGGCGATGAATGTCGCTTCTGTTGAGAGAAAAGCAGCACTTACTGATCACATGACTGTATTTGATTTCTGTTACGACCTAAACTCGGTTATGTTAAGAAGTGGTACCGGTGAAACATCGATTTCACTTGCGGTCGTCAAGTATTTGCATTGTCTTGATGGCGTCGATAAAGTTCTCATTAGGTTGTAGAGTACTTTATGTTCGATAACAAGAGTTAAATACCGTCAACTGACGTGATGCAACTCAGGCCCCGTCCACACGTATCCGGAGATTTTTGTATCCGCAAATTTTTTTATGCGGATACACCTAGCGTCCACACGTGTCCGCCGTATACGCTCGGTGTATCCGGAGATTTCTGTATATGCTCTCCAGAGTGGAAATTTCTGTATACGCTGTTTATCCGGATACGTGTGGACCCTCGTATCCGTATATTTTTGTATACACTGACGTCACAGTATCAGAACCAGTCTTTTTCCGCGCGAGATTTTCCAAAATGGCGGCGAGCAGAAACGTTGTGTGTTCAATGCTACTAGGACTACTTTCAAGCCTAATGGCGTGTCTCGAACTAAATGTTGCAATGTTAAATCTAAACTTTAACTACTTGAGAAGACGTCTAAGCATTATGCGGCTTCTAGCCATATCTGATTCAGGAATCAGACGCCAAACAAATGAGTTGTCTTCGGTTTTTTTCTGTTTTTCTCTTAATTGAGACATTTTTTATGGTGTTTTTTAACAGGAATTTTTTTCGCTCTTCAAGCTCACACGTGTTGAAACTTCAAGTAAACAAACAAGAAAGCCGCGAATTTGTCGCCAAAATTATCGCAGGCTCAGCTTTCTTTGTAATGCGCATGCTCTGTTGACTAATCCTTTGAGATGTCCGGATACGAATCGGATACGTGTGGACGGTCGTATACGATTCGTATACGCTACGTGTGGACGCAGATATTTTTGTATCCGCATAAAAAAATTGGTGGATACAAAAATCTCCGGATACGTGTGGACAGGGCCTCACTTTGATTCTAAAGATAACTACCGCACAGGGTGTCAAAACGTCAGTCACTGTCAAGACTCACTCAGACGATCATATTCCACCTACTTATGAAATGACTCTTGGGTTCAAGAGATTCACTGTATTACTGTTTTGCTCTTTTTTAAATTGAGGTCGGCAATGGAAAGTCAAAGTGTGTTTTTTGGCTACTGTTAGCCTTGCAGTGTGGATGCTGTTTCTTTTGTTAATTGATCTCCTTTTAAGTTACATGGCGATCGCTCCGTTCTTAATACCAGAGAATTGTATGCCAGTAGACTACGAGCAGTCTCTCTTTTTTCTTAGTCCGTCGACTGGGCGAAACGCGCGAGAGAGACGCGAAAGATCACACGCGTGATAGACTGAGGCGCGACTGCTCGCAGTATAGCATGCCAGAACAACTTTGTCTTTCCCTTTTTTGGTACCTGAAGGGCTGCACGTGTGAGTAATTCATGTTAAAGTGCTGATATTGCTTTTGTTGAAATCTTGGGTAAGCTACTTTTGGAATTGGAGGAAGTCTGGTGCTGCCTTGACTGCTATCTTTTCCAGATACAGTCTTGCTCCTAAAACAATAAAATAACAATTTAAAAAATGAAGAAGTACACAAACCGGCTAAAACAACTACATCATGCCCTTCCATATTGATGGTGAAAAATTGTGGACACAATTTTGCCTCCAATTATGAGCTCTTGGGTTTTTAATTCGCAAATTGCAATTTCCCCCCCGTTCAAGCATAAAATAACCCCCTCTCCCCCGTGTATAAGCCAATCAAAAAAAGGCCTGTAAAAAATGTTCTTGGGGCTTAATTCAGAATTTCACGGTATTTGTAAAAGACGCGCGGTATCACATGTACAAGGTATTGTAGATACATACCAAATGTGAGGTTTATAGAAACCTCGTGGGACCACTGAGTCATACATGGGTCCTGGAAAACTGTGAAGAAAGACAAAACGGCAATTATTCTAGAGGTTTATAATCAACCACCAAAATTTATTAATTTAGCACTTGAAAGTCAGTACATCGCAGTTATCTACGTAAATGTAACTTACGTGGTTGCAAATAATAAAGAATGCAAATAGCTCAAGAGATTCCTCTGTGAGGAGATTTGCGGTGCAGCCAGACAAGATATGTCTTACTGGTCGATAAAAGAATGAGGAATTTGTTAGCTTTGAAAAAAGGCTATCTAAATATCAAAGGGTTATAAGGCTGGATAGGTACGGGAAAAAAGGGAAAAGACGGGAAAAGAGAAAACTCTCTTTTTGAGGATTAAAATGGACTACTCCTGTTAAGTTGTACACCCTTTCCAGCTACTTTTGTCTGAGATTGTAGGCTTTTCTAAAATGCAAACTGAGGATGGTGTGACCGTGGATCGTACGGTTAATCCTCAGGCTTTTGTTCGGCAGGTACTGTTTTGTGAGAAAAGGAAGACAATATGAAGCAAATTTTTGTTTAGGGAAGGTCAAAGACATAGATAAGGGAGTGAACCTTTTAAGTTTCTAAGGTAACAAACATTGTCAAAATAATAGTAACTTACTGATCCATTCTCCACGACACATCTGGGTCTGAAAGAGAAAATTGTGTTGTTAATTGATGATGGCTTGCCTTAGTTTGTAGAGAGCAAAGAAGTAAAAATGGAACTATCTCTCTCTTTCATTTAAAATTGCTAAATTGTACCTTGTGTATGTAGAAAGTGCGCTTTATAAATAGTAAATTATTATTATTATTATTACTATTATTATTATTATTATTATTATTATTATTATTATTATTATTATTATTATTATTATCCTCTAATCAAACACTGCATAGAGGCAAGCATTAAGTTTTTCACTTGTGACAAGGTTATGTGAGTGATAGTTTTTCGCCCAGAAACGAATAAACTGATCATTTGAAAAGAAATTTGGCTCCAAACATGGCGATTCACCGAAGTTTTTGGGCGGCGTCTTCTAGAGCACAGACATGACTGCTAAACCAAAGTTCAAGAGATTTTTTTTTCATAGAGACCATGCATAATAAATGTCTTATTAAGTCAACCTTTCATGATTTTCCGGCCTTCATCATTATATTATTCTCTCACCTACAAGCCTTAGGGTCGTAGCCCTTGTGCCCCATCCTGGTCGTGGAACATAATCAACCTGAAAACAGTAAGAAAAGGTGTTACGGTGAATTGAACAGAGAGAAAAACTGGTAACAACCCTTTCAAAACCTGATGTAGCTTCCTCCCTAAGAAAATATCTGATGGATTTACCCTTCCCGCATAATATTGCTTTCTTTTTGAGTCAGTAATTCCGGGCTGTTTCGTCATCGCTCAGTAGTTCTGCACTGACAAGGGAAGGCACCTGAGCCGCACCGCTGTCTTTACTTGAAGTCAGTGTTCCAATTATTTATTTATTTTTCGACGATTAGCGTAAATCTTTTAATTGCCAAAATTATTGGACGAATGACTAAGTCCTCCAGTTTTGGTCAAATGTCCGGGGAAGTTTAGTCGGTCAGAAACGGGGAGATATTTTGATTTAATACTTTTTAAAGTTTTAATGCTATGCCTGGAAAAATCTCCAAAAATATGTCATGGTTAGTGCTCCCTGATGGAATTTTTTTATATTTTCTTCATACTCTACACGGGCATTTTTATAAAGGCCTTAAGTAATGACTTAGGCACAGAAATGACCCTAAAACAGCAATAATATCCTCGTGACATTAGCCCCTTTGAGAACTGCTCGATTATAACGTATCTCTAGTGTAACCGTTGACATACCTGGTCGTTTATCATGTAATTAACGATGTACGTGTTGTAGTACGGGGACAGGTCATTAAAGATATCCGGAGTGTATGGTTTGCTGTAAACATCAACAAATAACAAATTTGATGTTAGAAATAAATGCTATCGATGTAAACTTAATAACCAATGCCTACGTTAACAGAACTTACACTTCCGGTTTGGTCAATATTGTACTGTTTTCAATCATTTCCTTCTTCACTCGATGCAGTTCACAAAGCATCTGAGAGCGCATTTGTTTTTTGCCGTTGGAAGACTGGGACTGAGAATTAGCCTCTTCAGCTTCCTCCTCTTTTGTTTCTAAATAATGAAAACGATTGATACATTGCTAAAACATTAGATAAATCAGGCTAACTTTAAAAAAGCGTAGGCCAAACGTCGAACTTTTCATGAGACGAACCAAACTCTAATTTGGGTCGACCTGAATTACGTTAAGATCGTCTGTTAACTGAATCAGACCAAAAAGCTCAGATTTTTAGGAATTTTAGCCTGCCAGTGGTACATTTTCTCTCCAACAAGGCTAGATATACTTTATTTTACAAATTTTTAATTTATTAGTTTACTTCGTCGCATGTGAAGCCCGGAGACGATCTTCAGACGTTCTGCCTTCAGACGGACAGAACGTGTTGGATGATCCAAACTCATGTAGACAAACCTAACTGAGACAAAAGTTAAACTTTTCATGAACTTAACTCACCAAGTTTGGTTCTTCTCATGAAAAGTTCGACGTTTTGCCTAGTCCTAATAGCATTACCCATGACAGAACAGAAACCCATAACCCGGAGATAATAACTCCCATACTAGGCCTATACCATTTCGTTTTAACGGACCGGTTTATTTTTAGATACATTTTGTAACATTTTTTCCCGCGAAAATGGAATCTTCACTCCCTCTATGAGCTCATTCGAAGTCTAACGGGTATTAAAAAGGAAACTGAACTAAACGTCATTAAAAGGTTAAAAATACCATTCTTATGTCTGTAGGTTTTGCCGACTGGATTGTAGGTCTTAAAGGATATTCAGAATTCGCGCCAAAGCGGCCGTTCTAAAAATATGCTGGTTGGCAAAAAAAGTCGTGACACGAGGAAGTTGCTCGCTGCGGCTAATACGCTCCTGATTTTGATAGTTTAAATTTATTTATTTCTCTGGAGTCCCTACCCCCTAAGGTGTGTTCAGTAAGATGAGGGTCGGCGCTTGTGTAAAATATAGCGAGTGCAAAAAAGAACCTGTTTATTGCAACCTCGGCAAAATAAAATGTGATGTTATCTCGGTGGGGTGAAAGGCAAGACTTCATGGTGTCATGGAGGAGTTTGACTAATCGTCGCGGGTCGCGGGTCGCGGGTCCAAAGTCGCGGTCGCGGGTCCAAAGTCGCGGTCGCGGGTCCAAAGTCGCGGTCGAGGGTCCAAAGTCGCGGTCGAGGGTCCAAAGTCGCGGTCGCGGGTCCAATGTCGCGGCAGGGGAAAATGATTTGGGGTTCGAGGTAACAGCTGAGTGAAAACGACTGATATGAACACAATATAAAGGGAAAAAATCTTTTTTATGCACAATACTCTACGGTAGCCAATTTACAGGTTACGGATGTTAGAGTCAACAAAATAATGTCTCAAGGAAAGACCTAAAAGAAAAAGCTGGCCGACTTTTGTGTTCAGCGCAAGTTTATTTTTTTTTCTTTCTGTCGGGCCCAGTTATGTGTAAATTCAGCTTTGAATATACTTATGCATAACAGTATCTGATAAAAAAAAGTTACCATAAGTTACCATTGCTTTCTTGTTGTCGATGAATTGCTCACAAATGCTTAAGGGTTCAATTACTGAAAAATATGCGATGCACTTCATAGACTACAGATTATAAACGTTACAACAACTTAAAGCCTTTTTTTTAAAAAAAGCGAACTCGGGCTCAAAAAGCTACGAGTCTGTCGGTAGAAGAAACGAGAACTCTTACATTTAACAAATGTTTTCGACAAAACTGAAAGAAAATGTAAATAGGCGCATGAAACTTCATTCAAGCGGTATTCAAGGCATGAATTTAATATGGAAACAACTAATAATCCACAGAAAGGAGTCTGTTCCTCGAAGGAAGATTTTCGCTTAATGCTTTTATTTTTACAACTGAGACGGCAACCCAGAGAGTTCAATATAACTTCTTGTTCTCTTCACCTAAATGGCAACCAGGACAACCTGACAATAGGAAGCCATTCAATGTGCGTCTCAGTCAAATCTTGAAAACATGCATCGTAAATAACTAAGTGAGTAAGTAGGTAAGGAAATAATAACGCCCGATATCATGAAGCTGAAAAAGAAAGTAAACCAGACACTGAAAACGGTAAGTTATCAACTCCACCAGAGTTAAGAAAAGACAATAAATTAGGTAAGTAATTCCAGATTCCAGGTACTGGATTCAAGTCTTTGTCAGTAGAACCAAGAGACTATGATCTATTCTCTCTTAGTAGAACTTGGATTCCGGATTTCAATCGTTATTGGGAACAAACTCCTTTCTGTGGACAAGAGAGGATAAAGCTGGAGCTTTATCCCCTCTTGCTGTGGATTAGTACTTGTTTTTTATTTAAGTCATGCCTTGAATACCCGCTTGAATGTACTTTAGTGGCACTTCAAGCCCAACGTCTCTCCTCCTCCTTCCAGTTACTTGTGCAAAGAGTTTATTTTGGGAGTTTGCGACTTTTACGCGGGTAATCTTTTAGAGGACGGGTAGCTTGCAAACTAAACTGAACGCAGGGTTGTCGGAACAGCAACAAGAAGATTTATTCCAAAGAAGAACGTAGTTTCCACTGAGTAAAACTCCACAACAGCACGTAACTCGTTAACCTTACGCGGCCTCCGCCAACTTGAATAAAAACTGCCTTCGTCACACTTGACTAAACACGACCAACGTCAAACTCTCTTCTCTTGTGAAAACTAGTTAAAACTTAACTCGGGCTCGCCTACCTTATATACGTTTACAATAAGATTCTAGAACTTTCCAAATAGTCTAATTATAGAAAGATTACAAAATATACCGCTTTTAGAAACGCTTACACAAGATCCTAAAATAAACAAATTATGAATTCTCGCGAAGCTTCTAGAACGTCACACTAGTCACGCAATACAATTTTTCGTAACAGCGACCAGGAAGTTTTTCAACAAGCGTTTTCTTTATTTTTGCCGAAAACATTTGTTAAAATTGAAACAGTTCTCGTTTCTTCTACCGACAGACTCGTAGCTTTTCGAGCCCGAGTTAGCCTTTTTTAAAAAAGGTTTTAAGTTGTTGTAACGTTTATAATTTATAGTCTATGAAGTGTATCGCACATTTTTCAGTGAATGCACCCCTAAGGATTTGTGAGCAATTCATAGACAAGAAGAAAACAATGGTTACTCATGGTAACATTTTTTATCAGATACTGTTATACATAAGTATATTCAAAGCTGAATTTACACTTAACTGGGCCCGACAGAAAGAAAACAAAATAAACTTGCGGTGAACACAAAAGTCGGCCAGCTTTTTCTTTTAGGTCTTTTCTTGAGACATTATATTGTTGACTCTAACATCCGTAACCTGTAAATTGGCTACCGTAGAGTATCGTGCACAAAACAGATTTTTTCCCTTCATATTGTTTTCATATCAGTCGTTTTCAAATCATTTTCCCATGCCGCGACATTGGACCCGCGACCGCGACTTTGGACCCGCGACCGCGACATTGGACCCGCGACCGCGACATTGGACCCGCGACCGCGACATTGGACCCGCGACCGCGACCTTGGACCCGCGACCGCGACCTTGGACCCGCGACCGCGACATTGGACCCGCGACCGCGACATTGGACCCGCGACCCGCGACCCGCGACCCGCGACCCGCGACCATTAGTCAAACTCGTCATGGAGTGGGAGCTCGAGTTGAAACAATAAAACACTTGGCCTACGGCGTAACCTGCGATCAGGCGATTTTGCTACGGCGACGTCCTTTCATCTTTTTCCCGGTGTTTGGAACCCCTGATGAAACCCTCGCACTCGTTGTTGATATATTACTTCAAAACTGAATGTACAAAATAATCCTTGGGAGCGTCGTTGTCCTGACAAAAGAGCTAATGATCCTATTGAACTCACGTTTTCGAATTCTTTTCCATCTGAAAGTCACCTTTTCCAATAATGTTGAGCTTTCGTTTGTGTTTTTCTTCTTTTAATTATATCTTTTGTGGGAAAAAATTGAGTCGATCTGTTCGTGGAATAGTAACTGTATGCGACGTAAGATGATAAAAGGTTGTCAGGTGACGTCACACCTCTTATTTATTATAATTGATCGCTTTGTGCAATGAACTTTCTGGTGTAAAGTTGAAATTTAGCGATACTCTGCCCACTGAAACGTTAATGCAGAAAGGCCTGTAGAAGTTTCATTGTAAAGCGAGAATGATCTGAGTTTTTTAAGGCCACGTGAAACGTGACTCTCAGGAAAATTTCTTTCCAGTTTTTCTACTAGCCAACATTCAGAAACGTAACTTCAGATGAATGATTGCCAGCTAGCTTTAGTCGCCATTTCTGTCGTTTTCATACACCATACTTGTCAAAACTAGACGAGTACATAAAGTTTCAAGAATTCGACCAACTTTTCAATTTGTGTGAGAGAGTTTGTTTGTTTTATTCAAGTACAAAAGAGAACAGCCTCATTAAACACTTAACTACGGAAATCGGAGGACATTTTAGATAAGCCATTTATACAAGTGCTGTACTCTTCACAAAGATATATATTCAAGTGCTGGCTTTCTCATAGGATCTTTTATCGTTTTCTCCCAGCATGGGTTATATAGTTGGCTCATGTATTTGTTATTTGGTTTTCAAAAGAGCCGCCATAGAACGACCACGAGATCCGAAATACTTTCACCCAAGGTCATACACGGTATTCTTTTAAAAAGTCTTCTGTAAAATAACTTTAACGGTAGAAGGTTTTGAGGAGAAAATCATTAAACCTGTCCTCATTTTGAGAGATGAATAGAAGCCAACCAATAAAGAATTGCCTCATGCCGGCGTTGTTAGCTTTAGCAAGTCTTTTGAGAGTAAACATTTATCAATTATCATGTCCCTATTCAAATGTTATATTAAAATTAACTTCCCATCAGCTAGAATCTTATACACTGTAATTCATAGACGTTACCTTCAGATTGGTCTTTAACTTCGTCTGTCATTATTTCCAGATCGTCTTGTATTTTCGAACAATTTTAACTAAGAAGAAAACCTTTGTTTGAGTTAAAATGCCGGGCCCTCAATGTAACTAAAACTTTGTCAAGTAACCATGGTTAATTTCTTCTGATGTGCGCACAAAACGGGTACTTTATAAAACTCGATAATGGATACTTCAAAATTTTAACTTACCTAACAGGCAACGTAAGTGGAAATACTTTAAAGCAGCGTTTGGTCTCTTTGCAGCAATCACTCAACTTATCGCTGAACTTGTGTATTTGAAAGTGTTGTTTCTATAGAAACCATAGTCTTGCAGGTCCCTTGGCAATGGTACAGTAATTGAAAGCGAATATTTGCATATATCGTAGAAAGTAATAAAGAATGCAAACAAAGGAAAGCGTGTTTGGACTTTTTTGTTCTTGTCTTTGACCGCAAACACGTTTTATTTGCGTTTAACACACTTCAGATATTGATTCTGTTTTCTACGCACGCGTTCAGTACAGAATCTTCGCGATTTCTCTTTCCTTCGACCAAATAGGGGAATCATATATTTGTGTCACCTATTTTTCCAACAAAGAAATATATGAAGGGGGATGTTGTGAAAGAAAATGTGGTTCCCGGAATTTGTGCGATAAACAAAGACAGTGGCTACTCTTTTTAATTTTTAACAATTTGATACGACGTCTGACAGGAAAGTTTTATCTATTGGAAAACTCCTACTTTAATGTGGGAAAAGGTTCCCTTTTTTTGCAAAGTGTTGAAGCGCGCTGGTGCTCAGGTGAAACGATGAACGGATCAACAAGATTAGCGAAGCCGACTTAACCAGGGCTTGATTACCAAACTAGATGTCTTGAACAGTTTTCGTGATTTTGATAGTGTCGATCCCGATTGACTGATACAACGATTTGTCAGTAATTTAAAAACAACAGGTGCCACGAACGGGATACTTTTAAATAGGCATGCGCCTATCAACTAAGAGTTTGATCCTCGTGGGAATAGATCTAGGGGTAGTGCGGTATTCATCCAAATTATACCTTTTAGGAACTTTCTTTGTAAGTTAAGTTTTTATCTGTGTCATGATTGCCGGTACGATACGTGTAAAGTTTGTCCAAGGCAAGCCTAAGTTTATCGTTTGTTTTTGAGCTAAGGTATAGGAAAGACAACTTGAAGTCCACTTGCCTAACGTTGTAGACTTATATTAGAAGACGTTGACGTAGTTGGCGTTAAAACGTCTGAGACCGAGGCCAAACGTCGAACTCTTGATGAGACGATTGAACAGAACTCTAATTTTGGTCGACCTAAATTAAGTTAAGATCGTCTGTTGGGTCAGACGTCGAAGATGACTGAGAATACTTTAACGAAAAAATGTACAATTCACCCGTATGTTACTAGCCCCTTTAACTGAACCCGTCTGAACATAACCTGAAGGGATGTTTCCAAATTAATCACTTGGTTACTTATAAATCTTAGATTTGCGAGGACTAATGAAAGTGTTCGAACGCGACCTTCTGTTTCTGAGGGAAGACATAGATGACTAAACAATACACCGCTAAGTAACGTGAATGTGGTTTTAATAACGACTCAGATTCCATAAAATATATTCCAACGATTTGCACAGTCGACTAAATGTACTAAGGCCCCGTCAAGACGTATCCGTTTTTTTCTTTTTTGAAAACGGAGATTTTTATTTCCGATTTGGCCTACCGTCCACACGTATCCGGTGAAAACGGTCACAGAAAACGTAACTTTTCAAAAACGCACTTCGGAGTGGAGATTTTAGAAAACGCCGGCTTCTCATTTCCGTGTGGACGGACGAAAACGGAGGTTTTCGAATACGATGATGTCATACATCATATACTACTAGAATTGCGCATGCTCCGTAAGTGATGCTGTCGTATTTCCATTGATTAAGCGTTTTCGTGTGGAAGAGCGAAAACGACTCGGATATGGTACATTTGGACGCGTATTTTGTTTTTGAAAACGGAGAAAAAAAATCTTCGTTTTCAATAATAGTGAACTTACGCAACAGGACGGGAGAGGAAAGAAGACGGCAAACCTTGTGCGATATGTTTGAAAACACTTTCCGTCCAACTTCACCTTCCCTTTGACAAATCCTTTTGTAAAAGACCAGAAAACATTAAAGTTAAGTGAAGATCAAGACAATATATAGTTGCCAGTAATAGACCTGTCACGTTTGTCACACACAACCTGAGCGTTTTACTGTCCTGTTGCGTAAAGTCACTAATACCCGGATACGTGTGGACCTACGGGGCCAAACTGGAATCAAATTTTGAACTTCTTCATACAGTAAAATACGTCTAGGTACATTAATAAACTTTACATTTAGGAAAATCAGCAAAAGTGTGAGCTGCACTCGCTTGTTTTTGACAAACTTTTATATAAACTAAGGGCCAGTTATTTAAACGGAGTTTAGCTAGCGTTTAACAAAACCGCGTTCTAAGCCGTTTTCAGTTGGCCGGACGCTTTTATGTATACTAAACACAATTTACCGTGAACAGTTTCATGAAAGCACGTTTGAATAACCGACCCTAAATGTCTTTTTTTAAAAACAAACCTTTTAAAATTAATTAATGAAAACACGGAAGAAATAATTATTTATACTGACGTCTTTTTAAAAGCCTGATTAATCAAAACAAGGTGAATTCTACTTCCGTGTCCCTTCGTCAAAAGGAGCACGAGACTATAGATTCAATTTTTGTAACAATGAATTGGTTTACTGTGAGGCTTTTGAAAGCCGTTTTAGCAGCGAAGCCTTAATTTGTTTTTAATGGAGTCTAACCACTTTTGTGAATTAAAACTTGATTTAGCAGGCATATTTTGCAGTGCGATGATACTACAAAATGTTCTCCCGCCATCTTGGACGTTGTGGCGAGTCAAAAAATGATAGCTACCGCTGAGCTATCGTTAAAGAAGAAAAAAGCCTGCTCTGCAGCCTAAAATGTCTGAAATTGATTTGAAAATGAATTTCATTCATGACAATAACTTAAATTTTCTGTAATAAGAGTTGAAACAAAATATACAAATTCACAAGAGAAGAAAGCTGTCAGTATTCTGCTTTTCGCTCACATTATCCAATAAATTCAAAATGGTGTAAAATAGCTTCTTTAGTCTAGCTAAAATTGACTGAAAATTGCATTACGGATAACAATAAATTGAATTCTCTGTAATAGGGGTTAAACCAACATATACATAAGCTGTCAACACTTAACAATTGATTCAAAAGCTGGTTTTTAGTGGTAACAGCCCTTGTCCTTTATCCTCTGTAGTGTTCATCACGACAGGCAAGATTCCCATTTGAACGAGTCTTGGTTATAAAAATTTACTTTTGCGCAATTGGCTCCGGCGTTTTTGCATTCAGCTCTTCAGTTAGTGGTACTATTGCCTTGCTTGACCCCGGGGTTGTCCCGAGATACGACACAATGGTCTTCTTGAAATGATACCGCGGATTTGGAGGAAGTTTTTTCAGTTCGGAAAGGTTCATTCTGTTCCAGTCCTGTACGGTTCTCTGATAATCCACCTTCTCTTGTTTTTCCGCTTGCTTGTCGTACGTTTTGCGAAGATCACTCCTTCAAAGACAAAAGAAAACTGAATCGAAAACGATCTGTTGTTTGTGTTAGAGACAATCCACCTAGCGCTCCGTTTCGTAAAGCAAAATTAGTAAAAGCGATTGCTTTAAGTGTCCTCATACCTGAAGTTTGGCAGCTCATCATACGTCATTCTGTTAGGTTGATAATTTGATTGGTTAAACCGCGGGAAGCTGGGCATAGGTAGTGGAGGAAGCCTGGTACTGCCTTGGTTGTCACGTGAGTTTAACATGTTTCTGCTCCTGAATGAAAAATCAATTAAGCTATTTTAAAATGACTTCACGCGGCAAATTACTTATCGATCTGCTAATAAAACTCCTATGACAGTCGAACCTCCATGTGCGACCACCTCTGATAAGCCAAATTCCTTAATGAGCGACTACTCATCCAAACCACAAAATTTTTCCAGTCAAACTCAAAGCTTTATGGTTGGAGCCCCTCGTAAGCAATCGCAAACACTTTTTAGGATGACAGTTTAGAATTTTCCGTTGTTCTTAACCTCTTTTAAGCGACCCTCTGATATAAAGGTCTGATCTCTGTGTTCACTGTATGAACAACGCTACTCAGAGTTTAAAAATAACGTTTAGGAACAACATAGATTTAAATACAATCGAACCTCCATGTGCGACCACCTCCAAAAAGCGACCACCTATCCAAAACACCAACATTTTTCCAGTTAAAGTCTCATAGTTGGAATCTCTAGTAAGCGACCGCGACCACTTTTTAGGAAGGCGGATTTAGAATTTCCATTGTTCTTAACTTCTTCCAAGCGACCCTTTGATATACAGGTCTCACGTGATCTCTGTGTTTATTGTATAGACTACGCTACTCAGAGTTTAAGAAGAACTTTTAGGAACAACATGGATGAAAATCGATTAAAATATATTTTAACCTAGAAATTGCATGCAACACATTCTCTCATTCAGTTCTCTTGATTCTCTTCAAAAAGCACAAGGGTAAGTCAAGAGAGAGTGAGCTATTCTCTCTTAGGTAAGTAAATGAATCCGGATCTGTCTTCGAAAAAAACCCTCCTGCAGTTGGACTATCGTAAGCGACCACCTCCGGTAAGCGACCACTAACTCTTCACATTTTGTGTGGTCGCTTGCCGGAGGTTTGACCATAAAGAAAAATAACAACGTCAGACATACCAATCTGCTGAATTGTGAAAAAGCCTTCCAGGTAGCCTTGACAACGGAACTGGATTTGGAGAGCTGACAGCAAAAACAGTAAACGGAACTTATTCAAAAACAACACTTAACCCTTAAAACCCTAAGATCAAAATTTGTATTCTCATCTGTTGCCCCTATTCATTTCCTACATAAGTAGTGGGGAGAAGTTGATAAAATATCAAGCAAATACTTCTTGTGTGATCATGTCCGTAATTCTCATGACCACACTGTTTTACAAAGCACTGATATTACAAGGGAAATTTGATGCTGATCACTCTTAGCGTTAACATAGAAAGTGTTCTTTTACGATAGCCTGCGTCGCAGACGTAATCAAACACCGAGTAGTACATCTGCGAAGCAGCGCCTATGTCCTTGTTGACTGTCCCCACAACGGACTCAACGAATACCGGAAAGAGGGTTGAGTTTGTTGTTGGTTCTCTCCCTTGTTCTTCTCCGGGTACTCCGGTTTTCTCCTCTCCCTAACTCTCTTTAAAAACCAACATTTTCCAATTCCAGTTCGACCAGGAATCTGGTAGACGAAGAACCACTATGTGGATGTGCTAGCTCCAAATCGTATTTATTTTATTTATTTGATTAATGAGTTTCGAATTTCCCTTTATCCTGATTGGCAAATCGACAATGGCTTTGTTAAAAGGCCGATCATAGTGCATACTCAAATCCTGGTACACAGGTGGGGGCCCACAACAAGGATTTCGGTAGTTCCGGTCTGTGGCGTAGAGATTGCAGTTTTCAAAGTGGCCCAGGTGATTCAATTTGGCTCTGAAACTCCGTTATTTAAAAGCTTGTCACGCTATTTTCTTGTCACTATCTCTAGCCAAAAAAACTTCCCAAACACGATATTTTAAAGTCGAGCACTTCTTTGGCTATCGTTTATAACGGAAAGAGGGAGCAAATTACATTTTCCTAAGTTTCCTCATGCGCAAAAGGGCAAAATATCGAAAGAGGTAAGCGTGACCTTTATACTTTTTTTTCGTCTTCGTTTGTTTGTTTTTCGCTTTTCTAGTTTCCTCGTTTTTTTCATTATTATTATTCCTTTTTATTAGGTTCTAAACGCTGAGGAAGTAATAGACTGTTCACAGTTCCCTATTTTTCGGTAAGATCGTTGAGATCGAGCGCTTTGCGTTAAGGGCAGCAATCTTGGATGAGTGTCAAAAACACTTAGGGGGCGGGGGGTTGTTTGCTTTAAACCCCGAAGCCAGCCCCCTGGGTACATATGAAACCAAGATGGCCGTCCGTACCGTTCAGCGCTCGATCCTGACGATCTTACGAAAAAGTTGTGAACTGTGAACAGTCTATTAAAGGAAGTAAAGGTGAGATCCTGGAAGGATAAAGAATTTTTATTCTAATTTTCAAGTAGCCTGCGAAAACAGCCGTTTCTCCTGGCTCTTCGCTGCTGAGGACGTTTCGCGAGGAATGAAGGACGTTCCTCTGCGCGAAACGTCCCCAGAGGCGAAGAGCAAGGAGAAACGGCTGTTTTCGCAGGCTAATTTTCAAGCCAAGGTTACATGGTTCTTATGGTTTCTTGCGCGCTTGATCCCTATCCTGATTGACCAAATCGCGCATGACAGAACATGATCACCAACTTTAAATCCTGCACTAATTGAGTGTCTGTTATCTATGACCACCAACACTGATGACGTCACATGTACAAGAGATTTGGTAGCCTATGAGAAAGCTCTCCGTTGCGAATGGCGAGTGAAGCGAGCCGGGAAAGAACGCGAGTAAACCCAAACGTCAGTGGAAAGCTTCTGTTGCAGGCCATCAGGCCAGGGATGTCGTTTCACACGGGCGGTTATGGAGAATTGTTCCAGCTACTTCCACATAAAACAGGATATTAACGAGAACCCTTTTGAGGCAAACCGTGAATTTACCATTAAACAAATTATTACTTACTTGTCCATTCTCCAAGCGATTTCTGGGTCTGAAAGGAAAACATTTCAGTCCAAAAAACTGACATTTACAAACTTTTACATATTTATTACCAAAACCAATGCCCTACATTTTAGATTTGAGGGTGGACGTCGGGGTAGTCACTGGGATATTTGCAGTTCCCACTTTTCACACTTTAGTGACACTTGGGATGACACCCTCATTATTTCATTTATTTCTCTTCTCCTCATTCATTCCACTTTGGGAGTGTCCTCATTGGAAGCCTTTTTTTCTCCTTCGTCAAGTCAATTTTCTATACTCTTGGGGAGGACATTCAATCCACTTAGGGTTGGAGGGGACTGACAGTTTGGGGTAACAGGCTTGTGTTGTATCTTGAATTGGAAAAAGAACTCACTGTTTTGATTTATGATAATGATCTCTGTTATGTGGGCTTTACATGAATATCTAATCCCATCAATTGGCTATGTAATTTGCAAAAAGAAAATTCTTTCTCTAATTACCTACTATTCCAAGGGCTGTAGGTCTATGGCCATACCCTCTGGGCATTCTTACTTCTGGCTCCTATAAAAAAAACCTCGAAAGGTCAATAGCCTATATTTGAGGTCACTTTACTTATTATATAACATTGACTTGTCCTTTCAAATCACCTTTTACACTTAATTTTCAGGAAGGGGATGACTCCCATATACTAGCTGGGATTACTGAAACAAATCTGGGCGTGGCATTATTTTAGGCTTAAATAGACCCCTAAAGGAGACTGTAGTCTCACATAGAGCAAAAAACGGTTTGTTCTTTTTTTATATAATAGTCGCACAATCCTAAGCCAGAGAGAATTAACTCGGATCATGCTCTCTTGTCCTAAACAATACATTTAGGGGCAAAAAGTGAGACCAAAATCTGCACCTTCTACTACTAAGCAAGACGATTAGCATCCCGGTGACTTTAAAATGGGAGTCCCCCAGCTCTATAAAAGATACTAACCTGCATCAGATCCTGAATTGTAGAGTCTACCAGGTACTGATTATAATAAGGCGACAGGCTGTTGAAGATATCTGGAGTATATGGCCTCCTATTGGAGTTGAGAGACAGTAATTTTGTTACAATTTGGGGAAGCTAACAGTGGAGTTATGGGTAGCTAGGCCACTAAGCCAGCGCATGAGGTAAACATGTTTCATACAAGTTGGAACCATGATCAGTAGCTGGTAGGGTAAAACATGTAGGCTCCTTTTAGGAGGTTCATCCCTTGCTACTGGACATTTGTCAACTGGAACCTCTGTTTTAAGCTCTTAATTTACATGCTAATAAAAGGTATCATTGCAGCTGGTCATGTCGGTCAAAATTTTCAGGCCTTTAAACTTGTTATGTATTTTGAACAACTCTCACTACAGTTAACATCTTGCTGTATAAAAACCCATTTATGTATATTAACCTATGGCACTTTCCAACACCTTTGATCCTTCTCCTTTCAATGGAATGCTAGCCCAGTTTAGGGGTGTATTGATTCCTTTGTTACTTAATAGATATCCACCCAAAGCCAGTGTGGACAGGAAAATAATAGTTTTCTCTTAACTGAAAGGGACCATAAATGAGGGGGGCGCAAGGGGTTATGAATACTGCAAAACAGTACAGAAATATGTATAAACACCACACAGAATAACATAAGAAAACTGCAAACGACATTGAAATTACATTCAAAAATACTGCAAGCCACTTGGTATTGTAAAACCGCAATACTGCTACTTAAAATAAAAATTTCCGCAAGACTGCACCAAAAATCTAGCAAAACCACATCACTGCAAACCCTTACACCCCCCTCATATATACATGTACATTGGCCAACTAATGTCAATGCTGCTGGCCTTAACTCCTGACAACTACTTTACCTTTTTTTCATAATTCATGTCACCACCCTTCCCTACCACCACACCCTTTACCAGGTTTCTTCCCCAGCAGAGACCAGACAGTCAAAGATTCACTTACACAGGGGGTCTTTGTATGGACTGTTTGAATGCAGTCATCTGCCACTTCAGTCTGTATAATTCTGCTACCATTTGCTGTGTTTTCTTGTCAAGGTGTGTGGATGCCTTGGAGCTTGCAGCTTGAGAGCTGGTTCCCTTTCTTTTCTTTGGCAAAATTTTTGGACTGCTCTCTTTATCTCCTGTGATTTGCAAGATCCCAGAAAATGTGTAATCAAGAAGTTAGAAAATGCAATATCCAGCATTCTGAACATCAAAAAGAGTGCTGTTTTTAATGACAATTTCTATTGACTAAGCTTTTTTTATCGAGCTACATTATTATATGTCACACTTGTTTCGAGGCAGAAGAGTGCACTTTTTTGAAGCTACTGATGAATAATCAGTAGGTTACCTCTTGAAGTAAACAGTGTATATAGAATCTGTGCAATACAATAATCACACTATCAAATATGATTTCTCTATTTTTTCTATATTTTGAGATTGCGGTACTTAAAACCTGTTTATAATTTTCATCCCACAAATCCACTTTACAATACTCCACTAATCGTCACTTCCGGTCACGAAAACATCAATTATTGAAAGAGACGAGCCAATGAAGATTGAAAGATGTCTCTTATAATAAATACCGTATTTCTCTGAGTTTCAGTAAACAATTGACTCAACTCCTTTTCAAAGATAGCATAAATTTTACTCTTCGCCACTTTTGATTAATTGCTAAAATCTGCAAAAGAAGGAATGGCGTGTGTCTGTGAGTTTGATCCCCGCGGTTTACCACCATCGAGCAAATTAACACAACGGCGCCTAGCACAATTAGCGTGATGTATACATATATAACACTCTCTGGCTTAAATATCTATGCAGGTAGATCAGTTTGAGGGAATATTTTGTATAACTCGGAAGAATTTTAACTAATCTTCAAAATAAAAGCGAACTCTCTGCTATCAAAATAGGCTTGGAAACAATCTGTCGGACAAAGCGTGATCATCATAAGTTTAAAAGCTTAAACTGGACGCAAGTGCATCTTACCAGATGGCGCATCATGCCGAAATCCTTCTCGGTGCATTTCAGGTTCTTTGTCGTTGACTTTTTCGTCTTTATCCTGGTCTTGCGTTTTAGTATCTTTGCTGTTTCTCATCTTTTCAAGAAAGGAAACAATACGATGGATGATTACAGGTTGTAAAGTCAAATAGTTAGAAAGCTGTCTAAATAATACCGTAAGCTCATAAGCAATTAACTTTCTTTGAACATCAAAGTCTCAAAGGATTCACGATTTGATGTTGTCAATTACGGCTTTTCTTACCTCTACATCGCTCATTCTTCCGGAAAGCGAGAAAGACACGCTCCTAATGACGAAAATGTAATGTTTTCGATTCCAAAATAATACAACCTTCGAGTATCATGCAGCAATTAGTTCTCGGGTTCGTTTCTATGGAAATAAGCCGGCACGCTTAAGATGTCGAATTACTTTGATTGACACTATTATTATTTGGTAAATATTTTAATAAAATATTGATGAAGGGCAAAACGAGTATAAAAGTAAACAGCTATATTTTCGATAGGTAATAAGGAGACAAAACATTGTTACTTCTGATGATCAAACTGAAAGCAACCGAATAAAAGTTCATTCCCTCAAGGGTCATATATTCATTATAAACATTCTTATTGGCTACTGATTCTACACAAGGTCGGTGACTTTAATTACTCGATTCGTTTTTACGCTGTGGAATGGCAGGAGATCTAAGCAAGCTCTGCTGGGCTTTATTAGGAAACTACTAGTAAGTCACTCCGCACAAAGCCGAGAGCCAACAAACAAAAAAAGACTCGGAAGAATGGCGGCAGATGGACGGAAAACGTTTAAGGCCGGAATAAAAAATGTCAAAGTAATGGTAACGTTTACGAAATTTTTTCCTTCAGTACATTGACTACATTCCGTAAAAGATTTTTTAAAGGAATTATATACATTTTATCCTTGGAGGTCCTTTAGTAAGATTATCTAAAATTCTTCTCCAGGTTCTCTGAATATTTTAACGAGTCGGAACTTTCGATAATTTGTTCTTTTACCTCTGCAATATTTATGTTAGAGTGATCTCAGTACATACTTAACCCGAGAAACAGATACTAACAATTAATGCCAAATAGCTGAAGGTAAAGCCAGATGACCCTGAAGATTACAAGAGAAGTGTGATCAGAATAAGACGAATAAGTCCTTCTCCCTTTTTCACATAAATACGGACGAGAAACATTTTTTTTGCTTGCCCTAAGGCTTAGATTCCTCTATGTATTTAGCGGACACCATTATCCTAATTATCTTTTTTGGATGTTAAAAGTGCTTACCCAAATGACTGAAATGCAGTATGACAAGGCCATACTATGGAGTTGTAAATTCTCTGTACGATAACCAGTGCCTTGCTCTCACAGCAAGTAGCGTACAAGTAATTAACTGAAGGTACTCAAGCACCTTACTTAAAAGCGTTTATGTAAAAAATAAGAGAAGCCCAAGGACAGATCCCTGAGGGACTCCACCCCTCATCTTTCATTTGTTAAGCTGTTTGACCTTAAAACTATAGAAATGGTGCAAATTACAACTTCATTCGCCAGGGAAAACTTAGCAACATTGGATTTCAAAATAAAATCCACAAAATGTCTGTTAAATTTTGATTAAGTTAGTTCCTGAGCTTATTTAAATGATCGAGGTTGGAATAAATGTTGCGCATGCGCAAAGTCTTAAACAGCAGCGACTACCAGTACTGCCCCTGTCCTAGGATAAGAGATCACCAGGTTTCCTCTTAACTCACCACCCCGCACCCGCAAACGCCACGCAAACGCCTTTGGTACAAAAAACATGCATAACAACTCAAGATAAGAAAAAAGGACCGCTATCGTTTCTATCCGCCGAAGATAAGATGTACTCTGGGTCAGTAATTCCCCGCATAAGCTCCACACGCATCTTTTTGTTAGAGAGATGAGCCGGGGAACGATGTATGATGAGCCGGCGAACGATCAGAGTATCATCAGGGGAGAAAAACACCGGCTTGATACACTTAGAAACAGGCCATTACCGAGTTCCTCTCACTTACAAAACGAAGCTAATGGCAAAACCTCTGTTGTGAAAATAAATTTTATTTGAATGCGAAAAAAAAAAAAACATTTTCATAACAATGGCTTGGCACTTAGCCTCGCTTTGAAATAGAGGCTTGAGGAAACTCAGAAATGGCCTATTGACAATGACAGCGAAAGGTGCTGAAAAAAAGCTAGAAAAACTTGAAGATGATATGAAGCACATGCAGCGTCATGGGAGTGTGATGGGAACGCTGGATACACTTATCTCTAAAAATGCCTAAATAACGTCACTCAACGGCCCGTTTACTCGGCCTATACAGGTTCAGTCATCAGCAGGGCAAAACCGTCCTTGGAGGACGATTTTACCATGAAGAAGAATAATCAATAATCGGCAATTTCTTTTTTGCTTCTCGATGCTTATTTCAATGAAACTGACAAAACGTTTATAGCCTTTCATTAACTATCTATAAGTATTATTCATAAGAATAATTATAATAATGTAATAACATTAAAAACGTAAAGGATTAGAGACTGTATGTGTGCGCCTTTAAAAAGCTTTCCTTACCAACATAAAGAAGGGAAACGAAATAGTAATAAACTAGGATTAGCATCATAATCAATAACTTCGACGCTAAGCTTAGTTCGAGTCCATTATCGACAGAACAAGTTATTGACGAACGAGCGCTATATATATGTTTACAATTTTTAGAAATTCTATATGAAATCCTGCTTATTTAGTGGAATACATTTGTTGAGCTTCTCGGCTTATTTCAAATTAAAGCGTTAATTTATAGCAGTCGAGTTGCACCGGGAGTTATCGCCAGTGTTCTATTGTCCATGTTGAAGGTAGTTTATATATTAGCAAGACGTTTCTCTGGTAACAAGTGTGTCGAGCACCATACACAGCTCACTAAACTTGGGTCGCTCGCTGGGATTACCCTGCCAACATTTGGTCATTACTTCATAGCTGTTGAAAAAATAGATATAAGACAAGATAACCATTAAATGATTTGAGGTAGTAACTTTATCTCTTCTTGAAGTTAGCTGAGGTGAGTAATGATTCACTCGGTTACTGCTATCAGTGTTTCTTGAGTCTCCATAAGACAGAAACTTCTATTTGAAATTTGGAAATCACTGGTATCGTTTTTTATCCCTCCCCACAAACGAGCTCCCCTTAAAACGCCTGCTTGGGAAGTTATTATATTTGCAGAGCTCCTCCGAAAGGAAGGTTAAACAATTAACAGCTGAGAGTCCAAAAAAGCAGTCTACTCCGAGTTGTTCTGACGTCTTCCGATTCTCAACCCTTAAAGAGATTTTATACCCACACACAAATTCTCCTGATGACCTCCAGCACATTTCCATAAAGAATTAGTTAAAAGAAATTGCTAAAAAAAAAATCAATGAAAGCATTTTTCCTTTGAGGATCATCATTTTATTCTTTCTCAAAACCTTGTCTTTTGATGATGCACTGATGTTGTTAGGAGACAATTGATGTTGGTCACTCTTATGACTTTAACACTATTGAAGTGCCCAAGAGACAAGTGTGAGGTCACTTACATGACATCTGAGCACCCATTGGGTTTCTTCATTCTGTAGCCGGACTTAAGGCTTTGTAAGAGATCTACTGTCTCAATCTCAGGATAAGGAACTGCTCCTACAAGACAACAGTCAAGCAGTATCAAATGCATACACAGTTTTCCTAAAACTGATACGACTGATTTATATCGGATGAAAAATATGTAATCGGATGAAACACTTGTAATGCTTGGCTTACCTCCTGTTTCTATCTCCCACAGCAAAACGCCAAATGACCAGCTAAAATAAAATAAAAGATTGCGTATCTTGAAATAGACTTCATGCAAAAAAAATCAATGTAAGTTTGTCACGCAGCTCACACACACTTCACCTTGTCTTGCTCAGTTATCATTTTTATTCAAAAAGCCCATTATTTCTATTATTCACTGTTTCAGAGAGTGGTCAACGTGAGTGTCGAAATTAATTTTACATTTGCTCGGATTTTTTATTTCTGCGTTTTGTGATTGGCTGAACAATTTCGCACCACTTTCTTAACCAATCAGAAGCAACACCAAAACCTTTCCAAAACCGATCATAGCTTTTGCTTACTCGCGTTTTCCCGCGCTTCAGTGACGCAGGCTACATGTAAAAGTTTCCCGCGCTTCTTTGAAGCCGGTTACAGCTTCTAGACGTGATTGGCTCGCTGAATTTTTTGCTGTCGGCCGATATTGTGATTGGCCAGTTAGCACATTGGCTTCCCCTTTGCGGAATTTGAATAAACAGCTGAAAACTCTTAGCAATACGTGGCTTATTTCGACAAATTCTACTCTCAAGCTTTTATACTCATTACAAGTGTTGGTAAGTCTTCGCAGAATATATTTATACTTACATATCGCTCTGTGATGAGAAAATCATAGATTCTAACGTTTCTGGTGCCATCCACTTTGCTGCTGACAATTTTCCCTACAAGACAATGACAGACAAATACAGACACCTTTATTTGTATGCGGCAAGCTCAGTCATCCTCATTTTTGATCGATACCATTGTGCTAGCATTATTACCAACGCTATTATCGGCTTAGGCACCGTCATAATTATCGTAAACGCACTTAAAAAATAGCCCCCTTCAACTATCACTAGCGTTGGACTGGCAGCACCGTCATTAACATCATCTTTTGTTTTGCCATCATTTAATGGACCAGTTTATAGTTGTGAGCTTAGTATCCCAGCCTATGAGTGAAAGTGAGGCTTGAGATTGACCTTGTTTTGATACAAACCTCCTTCTTTTAGTTATGTAAATAATCCTTTAAATACTATTTAGCATAAGAACAACATGATTTACACAAAAAGCAGGAAGGGTTGTATGAAAACAAGGTCAACTCCAGCCTCGTTTCCACCTGGAACTGTAAAATGGGCTATTATCAATTGTTATCATAAATAATATCATCAAATGAACCTCAACATTTGAGACTTACCGATGAGATGTCTTCATAAAATGTCCCGTCATTGATGTGACCTGTGCTTCCTATGTTTGTTATCTTGGCGACCCTACTTTTGTCCAAACAAACACTGCGTGCTGAAAGATCCTTATGAACACACTGCGAAGGACATTTGATGGAAAGTGAAGAAGTAATAAACTCTACTGCACCAGTAAAACAACGGAAGCAGGAATTTTGGGAGGCTATTGTAACAAGGGCACCCAACGACAATTTTCGGAAAACATCTGTTCGGAAGACGATTTGAGATGTAGAATTTTCGGAATATTTGTTGTAAAATTTCTTGCTCGCCTGCCTCTCCTAGGATTTTCGAACATCTAAAAAAATGGTCTAATTGCCTATTTTTAACGGAATTTTTACCCTAGAAAGGTCACCTAGAATTTTCGGGAACCTTTTTTCTGACTGGAATTTTTGAAAAGGTAAGTTTTGATCCCTATAATTTTCGGATCCCTAGACTTTCAGCTAGGAAATCTGAACAGATGAAAAATTTTTAGGAGATAAAAATATGCCTACATCTACCGTTTAAATACTAAAATACGTTTAACAATGCTATGTGTAAGTGGTTTTGAACTATATTCTCGTTGGGTGCCCCTGATTGTAAGTCTATGAAAAGTCCCAGATAGGTGTCAGATGAGAGATCGTTACAAGTTTTTCGACCCCATCTGGACAGGACTTACGACTTCTAGGTTTTTGATAGTAAAGACAATATTAGGGCCATTTATACGAGGAAAAATAAGACGCGTCTTACACAAGACGCCAACTGTACCATTTATACGAGCATGTCTTATTTAAGACGAGAACAGCTCGTATAAATGGTTCGCGTCTTATTTCTGTTCTTGACTCGTTTTTATGTGAATGTTGCCCGTAGCAACGGCAATCCAACGTGGCGCGCCAAAAAGTAACGCATGCGTACTATGCGTTCTCGTCTTATATATGACGCGAATGCCATTTATACGAAGTTTTTCTCGTCTTAGCTAAGACGCGTCTTATCTAAGAACAGGTGTTAAGGGCTGTTCTAAAATAAGACGCGTCTTAGCTAAGCCGTACCTTATTTTAGACGAAATGTGCTGTTTATACGGAAAGTTCGCGTCTTATTTAAGACGCGTTCTATGTAAGACGCGGCTTATTTTTCCTCGTATAAATGACTCTATTGTCACTTATAATAATTAATAGTAGAAGGCACAGGGTTTGAACGTGAGCGGACAATCCGCTGAGTAAGGCAACAGGCATCTTTCGACTTTTGCGCCTGCGTTTACTTCGCCCAGCAGCCATACCACTCAGCCTCATCGAGCCTCCGTAAAGGAGTTAGGTTCAATGTCAGTAAACAATGGGTCTCTATTTATTGTCAGTGCGGCATGTGTCGTACACTATGTGTTAAAAGGAGAGTGGAGGGAAAAAGAGGGGAACCTATGACAAGGCGGACGTTTTCTATGTCGCGCGGACTACTCTTGATTAGGTATAGCGCATGCGTTTTGGTGTGGGTGCTGTTGAGTAATATTCAATCTATTTTATTACGTTATTTAGTGATTCCACCAATTGCAACACTGAAACAATTTCTATGGGGGGCGGGAGGTTTCCCTCTTCTTTTACCCGACGAATTTCAATCCTCTCAGTGGTGACCGGAGTTAAACAAAGTCGAGGTTTGGCCGACCAAACGGTACCTCCATTGCTAGTCTTTGCAACCCCCCTACCAACAACAACAATCCCCCCTCCCCCTCCCCCCAACCCTCCAGGCTGTCGACTATCTCGTAGTCCAGTCCAATCCAGAGTACAGTCCAGTCCAGTTTAGTTCAGAATCCAGATAATATTTACAAACTGTTAGACATGACTTTCTCCCCTTCCCCGTATCCCCAACTGACCTTCCTTTCTGCTAAATGTCTCATTCCTTTCACCACATCAAGAGCTATTCTAAGTTTCTCCACATTGGTTAATGTACACTCTGTTCCTGTAGAGCTGTCCGTATTTTTCTTACTGTTTTGCTGAAGAAAATTCAAAAGAGTTGCATGCTCTGCATCTTCAAATACGAGATAAGTAGGACCTGCGTAAGATAAACGGAACTAGAGTTCAATATCATTCATTTTGATGATGATGATGATGATGATGATGATGATGACGATAATGATAATGATGATGATGATGATGCATTCACCGCACATTAAAATATTGAATGGAGTTCGATCAGCTCTAAATACAGTCGAGCCTCCCGAGAGCGACCAACCAAAATGCAACAATTTAGTGGTCGCTTACATCAGGTGGTCGCTTATTAAGAGAGTCGAACTGTATTAGGTCTTTTACTAGAAGCCCGGGCACATCTACTTTTTGACTGTATAGTGTACAATTCTTAGGTTAAAATATATGTAAATCCACCTGTTTCTAAAAGTTCTTCTCATACTTTGAATGGCGAACTACATACAGCGGACACAAAGAGCAGGATCATTGTATCAGTTGTCGTTTAGAAGAGGTTTAAAACAATCGATCGGCGAAATTCTTAAGCCTTCATCCTAAAAAGTGATCGCATTCACTCACGAGAGGTTCCAACCATAGAGCTTTGACTGGAAAAATTTTGGTGTTTTGGTCGCTTACGAGAGGAGGTTGCACATGGCGGTTCTACTACTCAGGCCTCTAGACAAAATTTGCCCAGTGAAGTACAATTAAACTATCTTGGTTGCCAGGGACCTTCCATGTGCGTGGTTTTCCGCTTTCTGTCTCTTCGGCCTTCACCGAAGCATCCCGCCGCAAGCTAGAAAAAAGCCTTCTGGACCCAGCATATAAATGACCGCGAACGACTAAGTGAAGGCTTCCGACCATGTTCTAAAAATGAATGAAAAAGTTTATATTCTGGCTAGAGTAAAGGGGGAATAAATTGTACCCTGCCGGTGTGAGGCACATCCCCGTGTAGCCCATAAGTATTCTCCCAGGGAACTTTACATACCCTTAATGGTGCAAGCACCAAACAAGTTTAGTATGTTGGGGTGACTACCAAGGCAGCTCATAATTCTAAGCTCGGTCAATAAATCATTTTCATGGTCATATGATCCAGATTTCTTCTCGACAACATCTGAAAAAGAAACATTATTGAGTGTGAGCGAATGCTTAGCACGATTGTAACTACCTATTTAGTACACAGTTCGAACATTTGAGTCTGTGGCTGTAACACTATTTCACCCAATTCCAATGAAAAATCTTCACTAGTACTGTCACATGGTACTATCTATTTAGTATGTAGTTCTAACTTCTGAGTCTGTGGATGAAATCCTATGGTGTTACCATTCAAATGAAACCTCTTCAGGAGTACCTTCACAAGGTACTATCTATTTAGTATGTAGTTCTAACTTCTGAGTCTGTGGATGAAATCCTATGGTGTTACCATTCAAATGAAACCTCTTCAGCAGTACTTTCACATGGTACTATCTATTTAGTAGGTGGTAAAGACTTTATGAGTCACTGGACAAAATGGTATGGTGTGACCATTCAAATGAAACCTCTTTTTTTTTCATCTTTTTTTTTCTCATCTTAAACAGTACTTTCACATGGTACTTAATTTATTTAGTACGTAATTCTAGCTTTTGAGCCTGTGGATGAAATCCTACGGTGTGACTATTATGAACCCTTTTTACAGTGCTTTTAAATGAAACCATTCAAATGAGACCTTTTTCGTAGTATGGTATTATTTGTTTTTCAGTATGTCACAAAGTGAAACACGAGATTTTCGTGAATTTTGACTTGGCAATCCTGAATGAAAGAGTTGTAGTGAGAAACATCCATTACCTTCGGTAGTTTTCACAATACAGTCTGTCGTATTTCCATTCTCTAGAGAAAGCTGTCCACGAAATCTGACTCCAGTCATCTCGCTTTCAATCCTCTCTCCGAGAGACAACCGTTCCTTCGCAATCTCGCACCAATCGATCACGTTATCGGCCTTAAATTCCAAGGCGACTGGGGAGGGGACATCATTTTCCTTGAACCCTGGATTTGACACTCCAGCATCTGTGAACTGAGAAAACCCTGTTGTAATTGTCGTTACCGCAAAGAAACCGCGAATCATGGTTTGCAGAGGAACGTTGAAACGAGAGCCTGGACAGAATTTTTGGGAGGGCGAGTAGGGGTTTGTTCCCATGACAACTCATACGCTTTAATCCAGAATAGACCTATTCGGCTAACTCAATATTGTACCCAATTCAAATCTCCCGGAGTTAAGATTCTTTGTGTATTGTATTTGCATTATAATGTGGCATTCACATTTGAATGATATGGAAATTCCTGAACACAGGCAAAACGTTTTATTCTCTATTACTCGCTACACAGAAAAGATAATTTTTTGTTGGGGTGGGAAGGGAGAGGGGGAAGAGTTGGGTAACCGTCATCATAGCTTACCACACTCAATACAGTGCAATTTTATAGGAAAACAATAACTTAATGACCAGGTGGAAAACAAGAATTGTAGTTACAGTGGAAGTTCTCCTAACGGACACTCTCGTAAGCAGACAACTCTACTAAAGGCCGCCTTCACAAAACCCCGTTTTTCTCAACTCCCACACGAACTCTGTATTTTAGACTGCATAACAGGCGTTTAATGAGGCAAGCGAGGCGAACGCGGCATTTCGCGCGCGAAACGAGTGGAGGAGAGAAAATAAAGCGCCAGTAACCAGTCCATTGTTCTGGCTCTTCCGCCCACCTTCGCCCACAAATATTTACTGACGGCTGTGATGTCAAAAGGACTAATCAAAACACGATCCATTACTCGAAAATGTTCACTTTTCTGGCTACCAGATACACTGACAGCGGCATAAACCACAGGTAATAACAACTACGAGGGGCAAAAATGAGATTTGCTCGGAGTCAAAGTTTAGTTTATGTCCAAACATAGCGGCGAGAAAGAATAGAGGGAAAACATGTTGTTTAAACAAATTCCAAGGTCACGTTTCACATTACCACGAGCTCAGGAGTTGTGTTTGGCCCTGTCAACATTTAATTTCAAAATTAGTAAACCAGAATTTTTCCAAACCCAGTTGGAAGCAATCCAAGAACATCTTTCCTATTAAGCAATAAGTTTAAAGATTTCTTTTGTTTTCCTTATGGACTGGTAACTGCAAGTGCTTTATTTTTCTCCTCCCCTCGTCTCGCGGTTCGATTAAAATGCCGCGTTCGCCTCGCTTGGCTCATAAGGCGCCTGTTATGCAGGCTACTGTACTTTTACATTCCCGTAAGCAGTCAGCTCCAGTTACGGGCACTTTTTTCGCGTCCCAAGGGTGTCTCGTCACGAGATCTTCCACTGTAGTATATTTTTGACCTTGAAAAGCACCCCGCCCATTCGTATTCTTTTCTGCCACAAAAAAGATTGAAAGTAGACTGAGAGTTTTCGTTTTAAGGCAGTTGATCTAGAGTTGATGTGTTTCCTTATCATCGCAAGATACTTTATTCCTTTTTAGCTCCTTAGTAAATAATAAGGTTTCAACATACGGATCTCACTTCACCCAGGTGCACCAGATCCTTTCTGGGGTCAAACTCTCCTCTCCTTTTTCGGCAAAATCGGGCGTAAACTGCAACTATAAATATCAGTAGTGCGATAGCCGCTATGATCGGAAGTGCTATCACTAGGGCCAGGTTCGTAGTGGGTTTTCCTGAAATGCAAGAGATGATAACAATGTTGAAGACGAAGGTCTTATCCAGGTTCAAAGGTTTAAATTTTCTGAAGTAGCTACGTACGCCCGCTGGACTGCAATGTAGCATGACTAGCTTATGATCGCGGGATAACCCCGGAGGGTACTTTAGTAATGTTTGGGTAGGAATGTGCTGCTAGGACCCCAGAACCCTTAGCTTATACGAGACCTAGTTCGTCTGAACTTTTCCACCCTATACTACTAGACTAAACTCCCCCCCAAAAAATCTCTTGCTATCCTGGAGTCGCTATTTTCCATAAACTACTGGGGTTGACGCTTTTCTACTGTTAAACTGAGCTGAGGGTAAATTTAGATTTCCGATTTCCATTTTTTTTTAGTGTCAATTCCCGATTTCCCAAGTCTAGACTAAAATCTTTAACTAACTGATCAGTTTCCTGGAAAATGATACCATATTCTAGACCCAAACCTTTTGATTCCTATACCCTATCACAGCGGCACAAACCTATTTATCCCATATATAGCAGTGCACCCCCAGCCCTCCTTCCGGGGGCGAAACTAAGGGTGCGTTCCATTGGGATGATCTGGATCAAGATCAGTGATCAGAGACCACTCGGACCATAAAGGGTGGATTCGTCAGGTCCTTTGCTCTTTGACACGCTATGATCCGAGTCATCTCTAGTCACTGATCCTGACCTGGATAATCTTAATGAAACGCACCCTAAATGAAGTCAAGCGAGCTAGTGAATAGTACAAGCCAGTTTGCGTGAAACTGACGTCGCCCTCCACATAGAAAGGGCACTTTTCATAACAGCGTGATCACCCCCTATCTCGTAGACTATCTCTAACAACTGGGAGATTAAGGGCTTCATGATTACCATACAGCCTTTCAAATATTCTTTCTTTTGCACTTTTGTATCTACTAAAGACGTAACGTAAAACGGCGGCGCGAGAGGTTAATTGTTAGAAGTCAAGCCTCTGAAGCTCAGCTATAGGCCCCAGTTGTTCGAACGCCGGCTAGCGTTAACGCAAGGCTAAATTTTAACCCGGGTTTCGTTTTCCTTTTATCAAAAGCACTCTCTCGGATAATTTTCTCTATTCTTTTAAGAGTATCCAATCATCAAATTGTGGGCAGAGAGAATTAAACTGAATTTGTTTTATAAGCTCTCATATTTAAGTCCAAATTTTGCACTAACCCAGCTTCGAACAACCCGGCCCTGCGTGAAAGCAAAACGTGCCAAAGCCCAGGCCCTTAGAGGCTTGGTAAATACTCAGCCCTGGCACTGATATACAGTGGAAACCGGTTTGTTTCTGGGAAACTGTCCACCTACCTCTCCCCTAAGTTACGAGGAGGGTGTTATAACACCCTCCGAGATCTCCATAATTCTTCATATGATACGAAAGCCGAATTCAATAATTGTTTTAATTTGTTGTTCATTCAAAATAATTCCTAGTTTAAAAACATAGCTAAAGCAAGCTTACCTGCATCGATGTTAAGTTTATCTTCGATAGTTTACGTTTATGTTTGTCCAGCTCCGCAAATATTCTCCAAATAGCAGATGTCGCCCTCCGAGTTGTCTTCTTACTGTTTTTGCTATGTTTTTAGCCATTGTTTCGCCTAGTCCCGGCTGTACTTCTTACTCTTGAAACGAGTGAAGTGTCCGCCATTTTAGTTTTTACAACGAAAACAACTCAATCTCGTCCCCAGGTCTTCTCGGTTAATGGTGCATTAACCTGTAAAAGGCTGCATTTTTTACGTCATTTCCTCGTTAAACTCAAAATTCTTCCAAATTTGGTCATCAGTAACTGGTTATGGTGAATTATGCGTGTGCTTTTAGCCAATCAGAATTGGGGAAATATTTTAAATGAATAATAATAACACTTAGTTCTCACTTAGGGCAAAATGATGGCTTAGGGAAGGGGTAGGTGGGCAGTTTCATAGAGACCTAAATTGATCCCAACGGACACCAAGGGCACATTAGCCCCTTTCGGCGGTAAACTAAATTCAACTTGGTGGCGTTGTTGAGAGGACACATGCAAACAAAGAGCAGATTTATAATAATATTAACAGATTGTTCATTAATAATTAAGATCTATGCGCTACGAAGGATAAAAAAATGGGACCCAGTCAAGAAAAATGCGCAACGAGATCTTACCTCCTGCAGAAGTAGCACTACTTGGAAAGCCTAAAACAAATTTTAAAAATAATTAAACTCGAAGTATAAACGTTCTTGCATTGTGCAAGTTGCCTCAGTCCCCGGGGGGAGGGGAGGGTCTACTTGAGTACACTTTTGCCGCTGGCATTTCGGATCCACTACCTCAATATTATTGTCTATTCTATTTTGTGGCCAATTATAGACCTAATCTAAGTCAGTTTTGGGCAAATCAGCGTAATCTTCGCGATCTAAACTTAGTCACTTTATGTCACATTTTAACCAAGAATCTTCCCATTTTAGAATCCCTACTTACCAGAATTTTGCTCCCCCATAATCCTGAAAGTTGCTACCCTGTTCTAGTAGTTCTATTGAAAATTCAACCCCATTATAGTCAATCCAGTCGTGAAAATGCCAGCCCATCCAGCGGCACATCCCAATTAGCCTATTACAAGAAAGTCCCTTACTGGACCACAATCGTAAAAGTGGCCAGTACACGTACGGTAACCTTAAACCTCGAATGACAACTTACTTGTTTCAGAAGTCGTGCTACTTGGAGTTTCTGAAAGAAATAAATTGTGTAGATATAGTTTTTTGTTAGCAAAACATTCGGGTAACAGTTGAGAAACTATTAACGTACAAGTCGCGCCGGTTGATACGAGCAGTCGAAGAGTCTTAACTCAAAACAACATTTACCTGTTTCAGAAGTGGTGCTTCTTGGAATACCTATAAAAATCAAAAATAAACTCCAAGTATGATAATTCAAAAGTATATGGTATATGTTTTGAAAGTGTTGCGACCTTAGTATAAATAGTAATTAACAAGGCTTCGGAAAAACAAGAAAGAGATCTCAGTTTTGAAAGATTGGGCAAGGTATCTTGAACTAAAATGCATGAAGATTAATCTTTTCAGCAGAAAAAAACGGTCCAATGAACGTCCATAGTGCAACTCAACAACGACGGCCGAAACAGTTTCCAAGCGACCTCAAGATAGCCAATAAGGTAGAACTAAAAAGACAACTTGCTTAAGTACCCGCAAGAAATAATCATTTTTAATCAAAACATTTTGGCGCGGATTAGCGACTAGAGAGTAGATAGGTTACGAACAATAACACAGTGCTGAATTTAATAAGTAGCACATATTAAAAATAGCAACTAGAAGTCTTTAACAACACCTCACCTGTTTTCAAAGTTGTGCTTATAGTACTTGGAATACCTAAAAATGAAAAGTTTAAGGTAAAGCTTTATTTAAGTAAAATGCATTGTAAAACCGCCCAACTCAAACGCGCTAACCGACTGGAATTGAAATTAGGTCGCACGAGCAACTATAGAACTCTTTAACAACGTTTTAACAACACCTCACCTGTTTTCAAAGTTGTGCTTATAGTACTTGGAATACCTAAAAATGAAAGTTTTAGGTAGAGTTTTATTGAAGTAAAATGCATTGTAAAACCGCCCAACTCAAACGCGTTAACCTACTGGACACGAAAATATCACGTGCCATGGAAGAAACCTTCACGATCCCCTATTTAGCAGAAGGTCAGTAGCTCTTCAGACATGGTCTGTGGCTGAAAAATGAAATGATACTACAGAAATAACGCGCCTAGCCGTAAAACAAAAGAAGCTACTGCTTATAGAAGCCAATGAAAATACAGGTCTGCAAGAGCTACTGGACTACCCTATTTAGGGGTTAACAAATCTCACGCTTACTTGATCGAGTCGTGTACTTTGAGAACCTGGGAGGTCTATCTGCAAGTCGAGTTGAGCAACGACACTTTTTTCGTCGTCATGGCTTGAAGACTAATATTCATAATTTTTTCTATTTTTAAATTGGGAGGCAAGAAAATACTTCAGTACTTGCCCTACGGTAGACTACGAGCAAGCTCTCTGAGTCGCTCTAGGGGAAACAAGAAGTCTCAAGAAGTGTCTGTTTCGTTTGTTTTCTGAGCGGCCAGTCACTAAATGCTTACTGAATCCGGGCATGGGCTCCACATTCGGTTTCCAGAAACAGATTGTTTATGATATCCTAACTGATTATAGCTACGTATACATGCAAGCGTGCGTGTAGGTGTAGTAAAGGCTGCCGCACATCTTTGTACACATTAGGGACCTTACGAAGCTACGACGGCTATGGCAACGAGAACGTCTAAGAACAATAGGTTTTATGAGCAAAACAACAACTTTGCACGTGCATCACGCTTTTTTGTACATTTCTTTGCCGTCCCTACACAACTACGACGTGAAATGACCAAACTTTAAGTTGTCTTGAGAAAAGGAACGGTAAGACGTTAAATTTTTTACTTTCTCTCTCTCTCTGAACACGGACGCGGTCCCATCTCTTCAGTCCCAACCTAACCTTTTTACTTTCAAGTAACCAGGTGATTTAGTAGTTTCAAAGGACACGAAGTCAATTTTTCAGCCACGTTTTCATTGGCGTCGCTGTTGTCGGATCGTAAGGTCCCTATTGATTCAACGAAGCGAACGAGTGAAGAATGACCACAAGAACAATTGAACGTTTGGTTAGGTTTAGGAAGTACTGGGAGGCGGCCATTTTCCTAGAATCTGTTCTTCAATATTTGCGTCACAGTTCCATCCTCCCCCATTCCGTTTCTTTTTTCGTTCTTTCGCTCGCCTCATTCTCATTAGCTCCAGAGAAAGACTGTCAAGTACGTTAGTTGTAAAAATTAAACACAAACTTAACAAAAACGCTCTTAAAAGCCATAAGTCGAGCTTGCTTGGAGATTAGATAAGAAACAAGGAGGCGATTAGTTCTATAAGTAACAGGATTTCCAAGCTAAAAGTCTTTCCTGTCCTACTTATCGACGGTAGAGTATTCTTCAGGATATTTGCTCTTTTTATCGTATTCAAAAGTTTGTTTCTGAATAGATTGAGTACGCGTGTATAATTACACGACAATCAAGGGCCTCGATTGGAGACAAATTACATCATTGCCAAAGAGCAGGAACGTGATGAACATTGCGCGTCATTTAAATCATCGAAGAAAACAAACCGCATGCTCATCACAAGAACCATTTGCATACAATGAAAATTTACAACACCCGACCAGTTAGCCTCACCATCGAAGGCTTGCTCAGTAAGATTCTTATTTTTTCCGACCACTGAAGTATTCACTTGTTCCAAAGTAATCAACGCTTTCAAGCGATAGAATTCGTGGACCGACCCGTGCTGGAAAAGTTCGATATCTTTCGCACTAATCCTTTCTAAGCTTTCTTCACAGACATGCATGCCGCTCCAACAGCCAGAATATGTTGTCGGTCACGTCGCGAATCTTATCCCCAGTTTCCACGGTCTCCGCTAGGAACGCCTAGGACCGTGATTTCCCTTTTGGCGCGCACCCATGAAAAAAAGAAAGAAAAGAAAAGAAGAAAGAAAGAAACGCTTGCATTTGCGCACACACGAAAAAAAAAAACGCTTGCTTTTTTAGAGTCTCGCTGCTAAGCAAGCTCCTCTAATTATTTGCTTTAGTTCTATACTTACACTCGACACCAGCATCATTATCGTGATCCCAGTAAATACCGGCTATTTTGGGCCAAGAGCAGTTGAATAGTGATTCTTCATGTCCTTCGCATTTCAGTCCCGATATCCACACAGGCCCTTCGCCCTTGCCAAATCTCTCCACGGAGTTCAATATGGCGGCTTCAGCTCCTTGGTAGCCTAGCTGTCGGCAAACCACGTTTGAGGCAGTTAAATTCCACCCTCGATTACGTACTGTACCCCAGATCCCTGCCATTTGAACTTCCACGCGGCCAGCATATGAGACATTGCCACCAGCAAGCCTCATATCCGTTACTATGACAAGAAAAAAGCAAGTCATAAATAGAACAATTGCACGATGACGTCATTTTACTACAACTACCAGAATCTTTGAGTTTGTTGTTTTCTTGTGCGAATTAAGGCTTTTGTTCTTTACTCCTCAGCGGGATTGACAAATTTAAATAGTAAAGCAAAACCGAAATGAATGCTGGCAGTTGTAGTCACATATCGTCATCATGCAATGGTTCTATTGTTCCTTAAAGAACAGACTTCATGATCCGAGCTGGCCCTCTCTGCTAGGCTAGCTCTGTTGCCATGTAATTAAGGTTGACTTTTGCGGCTTTCAACTAAGCCACCTGCGTGGGACGACTTCTAATTGTAAGGGTTAGACCTAGAGTAGACCTGAGGGCGGAGGTGAGCTTACACCCACAAAACTTTGTTCAGCGCCCACTCAACTTTATATACTCGTTGGTGAAATAAAAAAATGACCTTTGAAGAACAACTGAGAAAGATAAATAAATTCATTCTCCAAGGTAGGAACAGACTGTAACCAACGCTTTTTCAGCGATTTTCCCAAACAACACAATCAAACTTGACAAATTCAGCCCATATGAGTCCTCCTCTCTTCAAGTCAGAGATCTAGACTTTTAGCAACGCGAGGCCAATGACTTTGTAAGTGGTACTAAATCTGGCCGTTGGCGACTCTACCTATTTATATTAAACTGATTCTCTTAAATTTGTAATGAACACATTAACGAGATTTGTATCGCCCCATGTAAGGCCTGGTTCAGACGCTGTACTTTTCATGTCCCGAACATAATTGAATAAGATCGACTTTGGAGCGACACTAGAGCGACATATGATTCAGATGACGCACCGTGTGTCGAGCCTAAGTTAATTTCGACAAAAGTTCGACAGACTCTGTCGAACTTAACGCTTTTGCCGCACCAAACTAAAACTGCTGTACCAAATTGATTCAGAGGCTACCCTTTAGCCGTACTTAATTCATCAGTTAGGTTCGGCCCATGACTGGAGCGGCGTCTGAATTGGGCCTAAGGTAATCGAAGGACAGTCTTGAAATTCTGGATTCCACACTGTGGATTCCGGATTCCAGGAACTGGATTCCGGATTCTTTCTCAGTGGAACTCGGATTCCTGATTCCAATCGTTGGTGGGATTCCGGATTCCTTCAGCTGAATCCCGGATTCCAACACCCAGAATTCTGGATTCCACAAGCAAACTTTTATCAGGTTCCGGAATCCTGACTATCTTACATGAGCCTCACATGAAACGACAGATGAATGCGTAGATATTGAATTACCTAAATCGCTTGAGTTACAAATGACGCCAGCTTCAAGAACAGGCCCAGGAGTGAAGGAAACATCATGAACGCACTCATTAAGCTTGGATTCGTTTCCGAGGCACTTAACATTTTCAAGCCATTGAAACCCCATTGCTTTGATTCCTTTGGGGCTTAAAATATAAGTGGCCCCTCGAACCGCGAGAAAAGCTCCAGTGAATCCGAGCTGCCTACACGCCACTTGAGCATCCGGGAATTTCCAAGTGTATCGGTCAATTGCACCCCATGTTTCCGCCAAAGAAACTTCCAGCCGTCCAGCATACGTCACGTTACCCGGCTTTAGGCGGATACGAAAATCTGTACATGAGAGGATAAATGAACTGATGATAATTCACTGGTAAACTGGAAAACGATCCTCTTTATACTGAGGAACCAGTTAATACGGACACCATAGGGGCATGCTTAAGTTAATCCATTAGTTTATTGATATAAAGACTCAAGCAAAACCACAGGTAGCCCAAGCTCACTATGAGCACTATTCTACTTGGCTATACTTAACTATTTAGACGGTAACAATTATAAGACGTTTTATGAGAATTATCTTATTTTCCTATAATTGAGCGAAATGTGCATTATTCACGTCCCTGAGTATAAGGTCAAAATCCACTTTCTGTGCGCAAGGGCTCACAAGTCCAGGAATCCTCGTGCCATGTTGCATTCTTTTAGCTAAATCTAGCCTGCATGGTAGGGGTTCTAAAGGGAAGGGAAAGGCGATTTGCGGCGCTTGAGAAGTGCGAACGGCGGGCAAGGAAGGAGAGAGGTGAACGCCTGCAAGGACGCTAATCCCTTCTCCCGCGCGCGCGGTCTTGACCCAAAATTCCCTTCCCTTCCCTTTTGAACGCCTGGCACGTAGGCTATGCTAAATCTACCTATACGTTTAGTAACGCTTTAAGGATTAATATATCATAATTGGTTCATTTATACCTTTTTCAGTTCCATTTGTGCAAAACACTCCTGCGTCTCTGCCCAAAGCGCCTCTGAAAGTCTGCCATCTGTGAGTACAGTTTGTTAAGGAACTTTCGTTTCCATAACAACGCACATTATCCATCCACGTAACGGTATAGTAATTAGATTTAAGAGTGGCGCTACATCTCCATACAACTGTCACTACATCTTGATATCCAAGCTCCCTGCATACAACGCGGCTATTTTTTCTATTCCAGTAAAACTGCCCAACGTCGCCCCAGACTCCCGCGAATTTCACCTGCACGCATCCAGCATAAGGGACTGGGGTGTAGGCTAGACGTAGCGGTGGGGTATAAGCTTAAAAAATGAAAAAAGATGGGGCCTGTGAAACATATGTTTCAGCATGAAAGCGTTATAAGGTTTGACTTAAACCTAAAAAGAAGAAAAGGTTAAATGAAGGACAAGACAAGTATCCACTTTCTGTGCGCAAGGGCGCAAGGTTTTGCGAGAAAACCGTTGAATTGAGTCAGTTATGCATGGACCTTGTCTTCATCGCTACAAAACAGTTTGTCGTGAAGTTTTAAAGGGGTGCACGGAGCGTAATCGAGTTAGAAAACATTTATAAACAAGATAAAAAATATTCAGCTTTAAAATTGTTCTCTTGGAATTTTCTCCTACTTAAAGGAATAGACCAAAGGAATAAAATCCTCGCTCGTATGTTGCTTTCATCAGCACGCACTTTAAACAATGTAAATAGATGAAACGATCGCTATCACATTTTTTACCTGATACCGATACTAGTTAAAAATTCGCTCGAGGTCGCTGTTTGTCTCACCCACCACTAACTTTCTTCATGGCAGATAACTATGCCGCTTTATAACTCCTCCGAAGTTTTTGTGCCAACTAAACAATATGGAAACACTATTCACAGTCCTTGGATATTAAATAGACTGAAAGTAACGCACTATGTGTCCTTGTTTACTTTTGATCACCGCACGAACTCTTTCTTTTCAAGCAATAGATCTCAATGCACAATAATTGACCCTTACATTAAGTAAAACCCTTTGGTTCATTCATATTAATACTGTTTTTGCCCCTCACATTTACTGTCTTCGTTCGTATTCAAAATGCCTTTAGGAAAATAAAGGTCGGCTCCTGGTCATGTGTATTATGTTTCGAGATAAATGGATTACAGTCTTTTTTAAGTCCCCATTTTGCGGTGACTTCAGTTTACATCTCCATAAAATGGTAAAACGCATTCTAACCAGAGAGAGGTTGAAAACGAATTTGGAAGGCTTACGACTTTAGAAGATCAAGTCAGATAACAAGATTATAGTTGCAATAAACTTTCAAGACAAAATTTAAAACCACAAGCAGGGAAAATGAAAAGTCAAGTTATGTAATTCTATACATTATGTCAGGCAGTGAAATTAAAAAAAAAAAAGGAAGGAAGGAAGAAAAAAAGCAAGCATCAAGTACTACAATAAACGTTTTCCTGGTAAAGAGAGGAAAAATTAGCTACCACGACAGACTCGTACCCAGTCGCTATTTAAGTGTTTTCTGGGATGAGAGAAGATTGGGGATTAGGTTGAGGCGCGCGCAGGGTCTCATGGGAAGGGAAGAAGGAAAAATAGCGACACATGAGACCCCGCGCGCCTCAACCTAATCCCCAATCTTCCCTCATCCCAGAAAACACTTAAATAGCGACTGGGTACGAGTCTGCTACCACGAAATTCACAATAATCCTGGAATGAGATTCGCTAGCACTACCACCATAAGATGGTGAACAGGACTTGAATGATACAATGCTACTTTTCGCGCTGGACAGCTAAGTAATGGGCTTTGTCAGACACTTGAAGAACGAATCAAAGATTGGAAATCTACTATTCAGAGCATGCACATTACACTTTTCACTGGATTGGTAAGTGTCACGTGAGCAGCAGCCTAGTTTTAGATTTCTTTCCCTGCTACTGAGTTTTCTATGTGCTTCACAACGGGACTCGCTTCCTTCGCCAGATTCTGATGATCTTCTGAACTAGACTGAGATGAATTTGAACGACTATTCGATGAAAGGGTCTACACTTCATCATCTGCTATTGATGTTCATTGCTGGAATTCATACTCGCTCTATCTGATGGGCTGAAAGTTTTTGGGGCGGCAAGAAAAGAATCTATAAATATAGCTTGAAAGACTAATGGGCTACGGCCCAGGCTAATGATTAAAGTGATCGAGGCTCTAGAGTGATGGGCTTCAAACAGGTACATTACTTACAGATCGATGTGTTAGGTGCTCTGCATACAACGCTTGCATCATCTAGAGTACGGTAGTGGTGGCAGTTATTATTATCTCCCAATTTCCCGTAGTCGCAATCAAACAAACTACTTTCGTTTCCTTGGCATTTTACAGCAGCCAACCAGAAAGGACCTTTGCCGGCCCCAAAGGCGCTACAACATGGGGTGGCAATGGCCTCTGGGTAACCAAGCTGTCTGCATATCACGTGACCCACGTTGATATTGAAGCCGTCATCACAGACCGAGCCCCATGTTCCATTGTATTTGACTTCTACTCTCCCAGCATATCCACCGGGGCCTCCTTCTAACCTCAGGCTGAAGTTCACGGCTGAAAGAACACAATGGTGTGAAGTCAAAAAAGGTATTTCTTTCGGTTAATAAACAGGCCTCGGTTGTTCAAAAGATGGATAGCGCTATCCACCGGATAAATCTCTAACCAGTGGATAGCGCAATGAGTTTCCCTAATACTTATCCTCTGGATAGTGATTTATCCGATGGATAGCGCTATCCACCGGATAAATCTCTAACCAGTGGATAGTGCAATGAGTTTCCCTAATACTTATCTTCTCAATAGTGATTTATCCGATGGATAGCGCTATCCACCGGATAAATCTCTAACCAGTGGATAGTGCAATGAGTTTCCCTAATACTTATCCTCTAAATAGTGATTTATCCGATGGATAGCGCTATCCACCGGATAAATCTCTAACCAGTGGATAGTGCAATGAGTTTCCCTAATACTTATCCTCTCAATAGTGATTTATCCGGTGGATAGCGCTATCCACCGGATAAATCTCTAACCAGTGGATAGTGCAATTAGTTTCCCTAATACTTATCCGCTGGATAGTGATTTACCCGGTGGATAGCGCTATCCAACATTTGAACAGCCGGGGCGAGGTCGATATACACGAAGTCATTCATTTTAACTGTTTGACACTTTAAGGTAGAGTATACTTTTTGTTGACGATGTAATCATTATAACTTGCAAGGCTGGGTTCATAGCATGAGTCTTTAAAACGTGTCAATATGAATATCACAATGTGCGTTGACTTGCAGTGCAAACGTCCTACGGACAGTCACATGGCCATTTCTTAAGAAAAAAGAACTTTTTATAGTTTGAAAGGTATTGAAAACATACGCATCCCACATTTATTACCTTCTGTTGTGGCACAAAATAGGAATACAGCCCAGCAAAACAGCATTGTAGAAGAGGCAGTTTGTATGTATTTGTAGTTTTACCAGGAAGGACCATATGAATGCTTCAATTCGCTGCAACTGAAAAGTGAAGATATAGAGCAATTCTGTCACTCGTCAAAATGCTTTCAATTAGAAGGTAGTATATATATCTGATCTGACTGAATTTATAAAAACATGGCTTCAGTGAGTGTCTACAGGTCCTACGCTAAGTGTGTCTTTGGTACCAAGACTTTGACCCTCCCCACCCAGGATAATGGGTGACTGTCTGCATCTCCCACTGAGCTCTGCAATTATCATGATAATCATTCTAAGCAGAGGACTGATTCAGCTGGCTAGGGAAAATTAAGAACAAAGGTACTTACCAGTCAAAGCCTGTACTGAACACTGCTGCTTACTGAAGGGGTTGTGTCAAAACAGCCCCCTCCCTACCCCACTAGGTTTGACCCCCAGGCCTGATCCACCCACCCACTGTTAGGGCAGTCCCTAGGCTAGCCAGCTGTACCGGCTAAGACGGCAAGCCACCCTACTTTTTTGGACACCGGACTGGCCTGGAACCGGGCTGTGCCCGGCGCCAGGCGAAAACCTAGTGGGCACGTTTTAACGAAATCAGACAGTTATATTTTAATCAGAAAAGTCAAAACACAAATATTAATCATACGAGTCCTCGATGAGTACTCCCACATATTTACTAAGGGGGTGTGCGGGTGAGTCTGTGGGATTCTGGTCCTGTTCTAGCCTGCGCCTCAAACGAAACGAAACTCTGGTTAAGTTGGTCTGCAAAACAGCGCCGAAATCTTTGTTCTGGCCCGTTAAAAATGCCATTGTCGATTTGTCAATCAAGATGAAAAGAAACTCTTCCGGTAATTCGTTGAGTCCGGGGGTCCGGAACAAGGATTTTGGCGCTGCTTCGCAGACGTTACTAACCGTAACTAACCGGTTGCCGTTGCCGTCGTCGTTATTAGGCTGATTTATCAACAGAACGGGAACGTCATTTGACGACGGCAAAGCGCGCGTAAAGGACTAAACTCCGGTGCCCAGTTTGCCGCTCAGCCATTGGTCAAGCCAGTTGTTTGATTTGCGCGCGCCGTCGTCAACTGACGTTCCCGTTCTGTTATTAAATCAGCCTTTTATGTCTGCGACGCAGGCTAGACCTGTTCAAGACAAAAAAGAAATGACTTTCCGACCCTGTTCCGGACAATAAGCAAAAAATAGTGGTAGACATTTTTATTGTCGCGCATTTGTTTATAATCTGCCTGCATCAAGTTTTTACTTTGTAAAGCATTTGAACTTGATGGAGAATAACAAGGGTTTGAGGAAAGCAAAACAGCCCTGTTCTCTAGAGTTAAACGGAAGTAAAAAATACCCTCTTCCAAAGGGAAACAGTGGTTTTTATAACCTGTTCCAGAGTCGGAGGCGGCAGAAGTATAAACAGTACCCCCTCTCCCCTTCTCCCGCTGGAGTGCGAGTCCACCTTCAAAACATCGTGATTATCTGATAGCCTCTTAATTGAATAAAACTCACTCGGCCTCAAGAAGTTTTTTAAAAAACGGTGTCAAAAATTTTGCTGTTGAGCGCGGCAATATCATTCCTTTAGTCTCACGCACTGAGACATGGGAATGCTGTGGGCACCAGCTTTGTTGCGGAATTAAAGTGGCGCATGGCAAGACGAATCAAAACTGTTCTCTCACCAAGTGGTCATAATAAGGAAAACGTCTTATCGGTCGGGTTTAAAACGCAGTGGAAAACATGGCCAGGTTGTATTGAACATTTAAGTATTCTTTGGAAAAAGCAATATTTCAGACTCACGGGAAGGATGGGTAGCGGTATTTTTCGCTAAAAAATCGGACAAAAATCCCCTATTTCCGTGATACATGCTAAACTAAAGGAAATGTGTTAAAAAAAACTTGTTTAATTGAGCTATGAATTAAAAAACGATTATCTCCTTTCATATGAGTAAATAACATGACTTATTTTGTATTCAGTATTCATAACAGGGCAAATGGCTTTGTTTTCTTTTAAAGCAAAAAGCAATTAAAAAAAGCTTTAGCATTTCCATACACTATTTGTTTAGATTCGTAGTACCGGATGTTTGTATAGTATTGTTTCCACATATAGACGGAAAATTAGGGAAATACAGAACAAAACGCAGTGAAGGAAAACCATTCTTTGCCGAGAAAGTGAAAGAAAACGTAGAGGCTTCTCTGGACTCCCCGGCGGACAACACAAGTTTGCCTGCATCAAGCGATGAACCACTTTCTCCGCGGTACTATTTCTTTTGGTCCTCTTTTGTAACATCAAATTTGTGGTTTCCGGTTGCGGAAATTTGCATTTTATTTCCTGCCTGTGAGAGTTTAAAAAAGCAAAGGCCTGTGGGGGCGGGGGGGGGGGGTAGGTTACTCCAATGAATTCTCGGTCGGTGTGTGCCTCACTATGACATAAAGCTCTGATGCAGGGGTATAATACCCCCTCCTCCCCCCGGGAAGAGGACGTCACTAAAACAAATTAAATAAATAAGTTATCGTTGATTGATGAGGGATTAACTCTTTATACCATTTAGGTGGCCAATAAATAAATTGAAATCCTTGAAAATCCTCATTTCAGTATAAAGGGTAGTAAAAGCAAGTAGCTATTTAGCAATTCAGAGTACTACTGAAGAGATTTCAACTAATGAATTTTTCGTCCACAGACTCAATTTAATTGATAATTTGGTTGGCGTGACTCCAGCAGGGCTTACGATATGCATAAAATGAGTCCTCCATGTGACATGTGCATATCAAAACTTACTGTTGGTAGTTCTGATCGTTTAGTTATTGAAACATTGAAAAGAAAAACAAGAGATGGTGAATTTAATTCAACCATGTTTGAAACTTAGTTTTGCTATGACACGACTTGCACAGACGAGAAAGGAAGAAAGGGATACATTTGCCCAAAAGTAGGGTCTTTTCGGATCTGTTTCTTATTAACAAGAACAATCCTTCTTTATAATGTGCTATAATTTACGCATAATTTCAAATTTCACGAGAAAATTGTTTCTCCTTCGGGAACTTAGAGTTTGCAGCGACAATGACGAACGACCTCCTAAGTAGATTAATCTGGTCCCATAATATCATTTCAACTCATTCATCGCTATGAGTGCTTAAATTCACTCCTTTTGAGTGATGTAGGTTTAAGATCTGATAGCGCTCCAATAACTCAAGGCCCATGCCAGGTACAGGAGGAGACCAGTGACTTTCTGGTTTGAATAACCACACTCCAGACCCGAAAACCAATAATCTAAAGTAAAATCCACTATGCAGCGGGGAACAAGCAGTCGATAAACGGGCAAGATAGCTTCACAACAGTACACAAATATTTCAAACACGCTGCAGAGTAGCTTGCGAGTGTCGAGATTAACACGAAGAATGAATGATGTCACAAACGATTCTATTCACGCAACTCTTACCTGAAATTCACCGATTTCATGGCCACTAACTCTTGCAACGCAGCAAGCCCGCCGGCCGCGGGAACTTGTTATCGTACTCTTGACAAAACAACAATGCCACTGCAACAATTTGCACCGGATGAACAATGTGCACGTGACCTTTAAACTCTTTAACCACAATTATTTTCATTTATCTTATTTGATTACATTGTGAAGCAAGGATTAAAATAGGTGATAAGAAAGCCCGTTGGCGATTCAAGCAGAATAGCATGCAAACGGAAGGAAATGCCTGAGACTTCTACAGAGGTAAATTTAGGTTTCGTCATGAATAATTGAGGTTACAGTCGACTCTCTCTTTCTTTACTCCCTTTATTTGACCCTCTGTAAAACTTGACGGAAACCTAGAGTTGGTCCCTGCCTTTCTCAGTTTACTCCCTTTATTTGACTCTCTATAAGACGGACACCTCTGTAAAACAGACACCTAGAGTTGGTCCCTGCCTTTCTTTACTCCCTTTATTTGACTCTCTATAAGACGGACACCTCTGTAAAATGGACACCTAGAGTTGGTCCCTGCCTTTCTCTACTCCCATTGTAAATTTACTTTACAAAGTCAAATTCATTCGTATAATACAAGAAACTCGTGTAAATTTCGTCTGCCTTTCTGTCGTACTCGAACCAAACAATTTTCCGTTTTTTATCAAGGACCTAAATTTTACAACACCTTAAACACCAACATCATCAACGCTTCCTCACCTTTTTCCTTTAAAAGAGCACTTAAGGCATTTATTTCTAATAATTATTAGTATACTCCAACAGAAATCTTGCGAAAAAGCCTTTTAATATACTCAACATTATTTGTAAACTTTCGTAATATTGATTAGTTTAATTTCCACCTGATATTATTTTGTATCCGTCGCCGTAATTTTTATGCCATCTTCGAAAAATTGTAATTGAGGAGGCCTAATTAACATAAGCTCTATAGTTTCCTTTAGGCCTCTTCGCCATTTCTTCCTACATTTTTTTTTTTGCCATTTCTTTGTAATTATTGTAATCGTGTGGCAAATAAAAAAATACAAACACAAATACAAATACACCCAGAGTTGCTCCCTGCCTTTCTTTAATTTACTCCCTTTATTTGACTCTCTATAAGACGGACACCTCTGTAAAACGGACACCTAGAGTTGGTCCCTTTCCCTCTTTACTCCCTTTATTTGACTCTCTATAAGACTTACTCCTCTGTAAAATGGACACCTAGAGTTGGTCCCGCCTCTCTTTACTCCCTTTATTTGACTCTCTTTAAAGACGGACACCTCTGTAAAACAGACACTTTCATAACCGGTTTCCTAAAGATGAGATTCAGTGACGCCATCGTTTCATAAATTTCTTTTTCTTCCGCCCAGACCACCACGCTCACTGAGGCATCCGACGTTCTCGAAACTGACCGTTACTATTCTGGAGAGCGTTTTCATTGCGAATTTCGTGGCCGGCAATGTACTGTATACTAAAATATAAACTATGGACGAAAGGGCAATCCACAAAATGGTTTTAAGATTTTTGAAAAAATATGGATGGGTGTGGAAAAGGCTTACTTTTTTATACTAGAAATTTCAAAAATAAAGACTCACGAAAATCCCAGAAACAAGGCCAGCAAGAAGCACAAAAATACAATCCTTGTTCCCTCTATTTGTCAACATTCTAAGGTGCAATTCAGAGTATCGCCATCAGGAGCCATCGAAAATTACGTCATCAGCTTATTCTACACGCAAATTATGGCACGTAAATGCATCATACTCCAATGTGAAAGAAGCAAGGTTAATTCAACAGTAAGGGAATTTAATAGGGCCATTTATACGAGAAAAAAAAAGACTCGTCTTACATAAGACGCGAACATTCCGTATAAACGGCACATTTCGTCTAAAATAAGACGCGGCTTAGCTAAGACGCTTCTTATTAGATAAGACATGCTCGTATAAATGGTACAGTTCGCGTCTTATTTAAGACGCGTCTTATGTAAGACGCGTCTTATTTTTCCTCGTATAAATGGCCCTAATGTTTAACTTTTATAAAGGAGAAGTGGCCCAGATTGATCAGTGAACCATCCTCGCACCCAGGACGTGGGCGAGGTTAATAGGGAGCTTAAGGAACGACGACGGCGATGTCAACAGGGACGGCAAAAAAGCAATTGGTTTAGATTAGAAAAACAACTACTCTGCACGTGCATCACGCTTTTTTGTACATTTCTTTGTCGTCGCTGTACGTTATACAAAGTAAAACTTCATAGTTCACGTTTTATGGAGGACGGGAGCACAAGATATAGATATAATCCTTTAAAATTCAACTACCGACAAAATCGCCAACCTATGAAAAACTAGAAGAAACAAGAGTGATGAAATTTGAAACAGCTATTTTGGGATGAAGTTTTCGTTGCCGTCGCTTAAATGATGAACCTGAACAGAAACGTGAAATATATTTGGTAGCCTGTGACTATTAAAATTTATTCCAGGAAAAACATTGGGCCTTTTCAGGAGGATTTTTCTTTTACCACGAATATATAAATTATTAGAGATGTCTCTTCACGCTCTCGCATACCATGGATCATTACATTAGATATCATGAATCATAAATACTATGGATTTAGTTTTTATCACGCTTACGAATGACCACGCAAACAAAAAAAGTCAGTCTTGAATCAATCGCGAAAATTCGTTCGAAACGATCGTAAGGTCATCAGAGAAAGCCGTGGGTGCTACGAGTTCCGTTGCTCCAAGACTATTAAAATCCCTTCTATCATTAATGCTGAAAGGGTATTGCATTTACGTACATCCAGCTGAAATTTGTGGAATTTATATCTGAACATATAGCTAACAGACTTCACTCTAAAATTTTGTCATATACGTTTGTTCGACGGCTACGCACTTAGACATTTCTGGCAACTTTGTGTTGTTAGAACTGAAAAGTGCTTTTCCTTGCAGGAGTAATCCCCTAATTCCTGAGTACTGTTAAATCCATGTTTTCGTTAGACATATGATTGACACCAAAGAAACATCTATACTTTAATATCCCTTAGTTTAAATAAACGTAGATGACGTTACGTGAGAAAAATCTGTTCCTTAAGTAAACGGTGCTACTATGAAATTATTTTAATAACCTCTCTGATTTCCTCTGACAATTTGTTTCATTTTAAGTTATTTTCACGCCTACACTTAACTAAATAGTAAATTTTTCTGAATACCAATTATCTTCAAGACCAATGCAAAATATGAATGCTGTTCTAGTTAAACAAAGTAGTCCGGGAGAGACGCGAAGGCGATGTTCAACTCCAAGAAGTGAAAACGAGAAGCTAGACGTCAACTGAAATTCCAGAAATATTTATGTAAAAGCTTTGCTCTCCAAATAAAACTAAAGACAGCAAAAAAATTGAAAAGCACACGGCTTAATTATCTTTTCACTTTCATTGTGCTGAGTTGTGCCTCTTGTAAAATATTGAGAGCTAACTGCACCACTACAATACAGCTGTCTTCCATTGATTATAATGTGCCTGACACTTTTTACTGTGTCATCTATAGTCTTAGGAAACGTCGGAAATGAGTTTGTTTTAACCAATTTCTACACAAAAGTGAACGAAATGGATTTGAGACTTCCTTGTTAATTGATCTTTTAATGGTTTCACTTCTTGCCGAATTACTCAGTGTTAAATGTCACTTTTGATCGCTAACAGCCAGAAAACTGGATGAATACTCTATTTTGTGTGTTCAATGGTGACTGAGAGCATTGTTGACTCAAACTTTGTCTTAAAGTTTGGTAAATACGGCATGTTATTACTTCAATCATTCGCGATAAATGTTCCCACGGTTGGGGTGGAGTGTGTATTTCTTTGGACAAATAATTGCAAAGCGAGGCAAGAGATAGAACTATGTGATCCACGATCTTTGAACACTAAAATAGCCGATAGTAACATGAATAAAGTTGTTTGCACTTGATCATTTTGGGTAATTCCTTGTTTTAAAAAATTAATTCGTGTCACGCAATAACCTTTTTGTTCACTAACGTCGACAACCAAACGGTTTAGAAGCAGGAAAGATTGTTTTTTAAGTAGCTGTCGAACAAGCGAGCAAGCATAAATATTTTCCGGCACATTTCTTTTTTCCCTATCTGGCACAACACCTTCGCAAAGTTGTTACATTAATGATAAGTCTTGACTAGTACTATTCAAACGTCCTTACCTCGATTTTGCTGGGCTTCTCTGAGTCTTAATGAAACATCGTCAAACTTCACATCGCGGAAAAGCGTCCAGCCCGGTGCCGATCATCAAGTATCATAATGATAATTCTTTCGTATTACTTTCTAAATTTAGATCTTTATAACTACCAGTTTTCGAGTTTCAGCGTTTTTGCTGCCGTAATTTTATCACCAGTTGTATAATTTTAGTTTCCCGGTTAACCGCCTTGCAAACAAAATAATTTTGATGCATATGATCGTCCTTTGTGCAACGTAGACCGTGGGAGTCTGGTGCCTAGACTGATGACCAGGCTCCAGGGGTCTTGTATGGCCGAGCTGCTGTTTGCAAAATTGGATGAACTTTTGATTAAGTGATGAAAACGTTGTTTACAAGTATAAAATAAAAGGAAATTCAGCAAAGATTTATGAAAAACCAAAAGCCTCAAACATTTGTCGGTATGACAGCAGTATGCGGTAGTGCAACTCAAATCAAAATTTAGACTGAGTCAACTTGACTGAATACAATAACTTTTATTTTCATTAAATAAAGACGTTCTATTTTTAGTAGATTCGCCGTAAAATGAAATTAAAGAAAACAAATTTGAACTGTAAATGAATAAAAACTTACCGAAACCGTTTTAACTAATACAATTTAATGGCTTTAACTAAACTGAGCTTAATGCTGCAGGCTAATGTGACAAGCCATGTAGTCAATTTAACCACACATAACGGTATTATGGTGCATAAATCCCCCGTCGTAACCTGTCAACGCCGCTTTCACTCACGAAAACGTATCCTTTGAAGCAGAAAAACAAAAACAGGACTCAACAACGGACTTGGTAGAGCTCGATCGTTACCGTTTATATTAGCCAACTGATTATTTTCAAACTTGTCTTTAGTGGGCAGAACTGATGCAAGAAACTAATGTTCATCCTTGCTCCTCAAAACTGCCGCTTAAACAAACATGGTGATTAAAATTTGCTGACCTTTTAGATTTCATTGTCTCAGGCACAAAGTACAAGTGCGTGCGTGCGTGCGTGCGTGCGTGCTATTTAAAACGACACGTATCAATGCAGCTAAGAAGCAGAACGGGTCTCGATCTTTCTACGTCTATGTTTAGGAATAAGTTTCAAACAATGCATGTTTTAAGCATCGCATTTTAAAAAACGCTAAGTCCTAATTAGTAAAGTCTCTACTAAATATAAACTTTGTTATTTAAATAACAATAAACATATTCAGGTTTAGAACAATAAGGAACTTCTAAGTCTGGTTATGAATATATAAAAATTAAAAGCTCCGTTTTAAGCATGAAGTACTGTGCAACTCCCTAGTTAACTTAGACAATAAGACAAAACAGTTAAGAGGTGATACTTTGGAGACAATTTTGAGTTTCGTTATTGATTTTGGAGGAAACGGATTAATAGTCTCCACTATGGTAGCCTCCCACGCAGGCGTTTAAGGGAGCTCGTTTTTCATCCTTCCCCACAAACGCCTGCTCAACTGAAAACAACATTCCTTTCCCATTGTGCGTGGTAAGTGACCAACTGATCAACAGTTGTGCAATAAAGTGTTGACGGGCTAAACGCGACTAAAACGTGACCCTAGAGTTACAGTATTTCCTTCTTTTCTTTCCTTCGCTAAGGTTATGCAGTGCATGCAGTATTCTAAAATTTGACTAAATCTTATTTTTGCCGCTGTGAATCTAGCATTTATTAGAGGTCAGAAAGCTTTCCCAGTGTTTCGTGCAGATCGAGAAATTATCAGATTACCTTGCGGTCAAGGTCAGCTTTCCAGAATTTGGAAAGTATAATGTGCTTGGCTAACCATGGGAAACGAATGTTGTCTTCGGTTGAGCAGGCGTTTGTGGGGAGGGATGAAAAACGAGCTCCCCTAAAAACGCGTTCGTGGGTGGCTACCACTATGGCTACTTTTCTTTTTTTTAATGAAATCTGCTTCATTTTAAGAACAGACCGTCAATGCCACTTACTGACCCAAATGTATGCTATGAAGCAGAACGAAAAAAGCAGACCATTATGGGTCTAATAAAAACGAATGGCGCCGGTCACAATAATAATTGGCTAGTTCCATTAATAAATTCGATTAATTCTAAGACTTTTAATGCGCCTGTACAGAACCGTATTTATAAAAGTTGGTTAGTTTAAAGTAATTTAGCCCCCTCATACCCAATATGGGTTTGATGAACATTTTGATTTTTAGTTTAAAAGTTCCGTCGTGAAGTACATGCAGTGTAAGTGGTATTTCATACTCTTTTGTTATGAGTGCAGGACAATGTGCTTATGAGGCGAAACGCCTGATTGAGGATGTGAAGTTCTAAACGATTTGACTTTGTGATCGCCTGATTGAGATTAGTGAAGTGAATCAGAAGTTCTAAATGATTTGATTTTGTGATCGCCTGGTTGAGATTAGTGAAGTGAATCAGAAGTTCTAAATGATTTGATTTTGTGATCGCCTGATTGAGATTAGTGAAGTGAATCAGAAGTTCTAAATGATTTGACTTTGTGATCGCCTGGTTGAGATTAGTGAAGTGAATCAGAAGTTCTAAATGCAGCAGTATGCAGTAGTGCAACTCAAATCAAAATTTAGACTGAGTCCACTTGACTGAATACAATAACTTTTATTTTCATTAAATAAAGACGTTTTTATATTTAGTAGTTTCGCCGTAAAATTAAATTAAAGAAACCAAATTTGAACTGTAAATGAATAAAAACCTACCGAAACCGTTTTAACTAATACAATTTAATGGCTTTAACTAAACTGAGCTTAATGCCGCAGGCTAATGTGAGAACCCCATGTAGTCAATTAATCACACATAACGGCATTATGGTGCATAAACCCCCCGTCGTAACCTGTCAACGCCACTTTCACTCACGAAAACGTATCCTTTGAAGCAGAAAAACAAAAACAGGACTCAACAACGGACTTGGTAGAGCTCGATCGTTACCGTTTATATTAGCCAACTGATTATTTTCAAACTTGTCTTTAGTGGGCAGAACTGATGCAAGAAACTAATGTTCATACTTGCTCCTCAAAACTGCCGCTTAAACAAACATGGTGATTAAAATTTGCTGACCTTTTAGATTTCATTGTCTCAGGCACAAAGTACAAGTGCGTGCGTGCTATTTAAAACTACACGTATCAATGCAGCTACGAACTGCAGAACGGGTCTCGATCTTTCTGCGTCTATGTTTAGGAATAAGTTTCAAACAATGCATGTTTTAAGCATCGCATTTTGAAAAACGTTAAGTCCTAATTAGTAAAGCCTCTACTAAATATAAACGTTGTTATTTAAATAACAATAAACATATTCAGGTTTAGTACAATAAGGAACTTCTAAGTCTGGTTATGAATATATAAAAATTGAAAGTTCCGTTTTAAGCACGAAGTACTGTGCAACTCCCTAGTTAACTTAGACAATAAGACAGAACAGTAAGAGGTGATACTTTGGAGACAATTTTGAGTTTCGTTATTAATTTTGGAGAAAACGGATTAATAGTCTCCACTATGGTAGCCTCCCACGCAGGCGTTTTAAGGGGAGCTCGTTTTTCATCCCTTCCCACAAACGCCTGCTCAACTGAAAACAACATTCCTTTCCCATAGTGCGTGGTAAGTGGCCAATCAACAGTTGTGCAATAAAGTGTTAAAAACGTGACCCTAGAGTTACAGTATTTCCTTCTTTTCTTTCCTTCGCTAAGGTTATGCAGTGCATGCAGTATTCTAAAATTTGACTAAATCTTATTTTTGCCGCTGTGAATCTAACATTTATTAGAGGTCAGAAAGCTTTCCCAGTGTTTCGTGCAGATTGAGAAATTATCAGATTACCTTGGGGTCAAGGTCAGCTTTCCAGAATTTGGAAAGTATAATGTGCTTGGCTAAGCATGGGAAACGAATGTTGTCTTCGGTAATGAGCAGGCGTTTGTGGGGAGGGATGAAAAACGAGCTCCCCTACCACTATGGCTACTTTCTTTTTTTTTTAACGAAATCTGCTTCATTTTAAGAACAGACCGTCAATGCCACTTACTGACCCAAATGTATGCTATGAAGCAGAACGAAAAAAACAGACCATTATGGGTCTAAAAAAAACGAATGGCGCCGGTCACAATAATAATTGGCTAGTTCCATTAATAAATTCGATTAATTCTAAGACTTTTAATGCGCCTGTACAGAACCGTATTTATAAAAGTTGGTTAGTTTAAAGTAATTTAGCCCCCTCATACCCAATATGGGTGTGATGAACATTCTGATTTTTAGTTTAAAAGTTCCGTCGTGAAGTACATGCAGTGTAAGTGGTATTCCATACACTTTTGTTATGAGTGCAGGACAATGTGCTTATGAGCCGGATCGCCTGGTTGAGGATGTGAATTTCTAAATGATTTGAATTTGTGATCGCCTGATTGAGATTAGTGAAGTGAATCTGAAGTTCTAAATGATTTGATTTTGTGATCGCCTGATTGAGATTAATAAAGTAAATCGGAAGTTCTAAATGATTTGACTTTTTGTGATGTTAATAATGTAGTGTGCGAGGATAAATAGCGGAAAGAAACTTGAAGAGTCTCAGTTTTAAAGTGCTTTTGGTACTTACTACAGATACTAACTACCTTCAGGATCGGATCCATCAATCATCGTCCTCAGTGATTCCTTGGTCCTGAGAGTTCTTTTGAAGTAGGTAAGTCTGCTCCCAGGAAAAAAAAGTTTCAAAATCGAATGGCTGCCTATAAAGTTTAAGTTTAGCTTAATCAAAATGACTGAAAACCAATCCTATTTCATTTCTTTCATAGCCTTTTTGCTGCCTAACACGCTGATCATATTATCATGAAGTTGCTGATCTTTCTGCAGTGTTGTGTTCTCCTCTGCAAACTAGCAGCTGGTAATGAAGGTAAGTTATTTTAATTCTCATCCCTTCTTAAGTGATCAAACACTGAACCACAGTCTAACACTACTATTAATAAGTTAAAAGGTTGCTAGCCTGTTGCAGAAGATCTTTATTGGTTTCCGTTGCGTTGCAGGCGTTATTAAGATAGCTCGACCCAGTATTTTTGTAGGTACACCTTTAGCTTCCATCTTCGAATCTGTTAAACAAACTTATTTTCATTGTAAAAACCATTATAACACATGTATTACACGTAGACTAAACTTTATCCTGATATTATTTTTGGGCCATCGGAATACATATCACGTGACGATGACGCCACTGACAATAGTTTAGTTTTTCGTTTTGTGTTTCGAGTTAACTTCATAGGAAACTCAGGAGTTTAGCCATGAGGCAAAAGTCGAGTTATGCCATTTTTAAAAACTTTAGTACTTCCCTATAGCTAGAGTGGGTAGCTATCCGACTCTTAAAGGTGTCTGCGGTTTTGCATATCTTAGATGACTCCTTATTTATCGTGCTTAGTCACGACAAACATTACAAGCCGCAGGCTCGATTTTCGGGGGATTGCGACGTTCAGCGTCGCAATCTTCGCATATTTCTGAAGGGCGAGGCGCCAAGTCTATTGTTTTGAACCAAGGATTATATTACATCAAAAGACCCTGAGCCTATCTTAAAGCTGTCAACAATGTTCGTTTTATTGAGCAATCTTTCATCTTCGACACTTAATCCAGTTTATCTTAAGTGGACACCCAACCTAGTTGCTATTCACGTGCACTTTCGAAAGCATAATATCAAATAGACTTCAAAAATTCTGCATTGGAGCTTCACTCTTCGTCTTTAATTTTAGCCGACCCACTCAATAAACAATAAATAAGCACAATATTACCGAAAAATAATTACAACTGAGAACTTGATGAATAAACAATGAAAACAACAACTCAATTATCTCTCAGGGAGACCACCGCCAAAGCGGATACCCGCGAGGTTTGTTCGGTTTCATCATAGACGGAAGAAATTTTTACAACCCTAGTATAAATCTGGCCTAATTGTCACTTGATCGAAGAGAGATATTTACGCAAAAAAAAAAAACTATCACAGTTCACAAATGATTTAGACATTATCTTAATATTTTACCTTAAACTGTCGAAATTAAAGTATTGCCGCCCGCGGACAAAACTAGCTTTTCTCCGGTTTCCGGTGTACATCAAACACAGGCATCACGCTGAATATTATCCAGACTGAGAGCCGTAGATCAGAAAAAAAATCACAATGACTAAATTTCGCTTTTGAAACCAACACCACTCGTCGTAAGATTGGGCGCATCGCATAAGAGCTAAAGACTTGAGAGGGAGAGAAAATAAAAATCTACCGAATTATATACACTAACAAAAACAACAACTCTATAACGACTAGCTAAAACACGATCGATTCAAGCTGTGGCTTACTTTATACTTTATCACAGCTTCTTAAGAATGGGCGCGCTGCCTGTAAGCCATTAGGAAGAGGAGAGAAAAATCTACCGAATTATACAAACTAAAGCAATGTAAAAAAAGCTGCATTTACTAGCTAAAACACGATCGATTTTAGCTATGTACTATTCACTTTAAGAAAATCTCCCTTCACCTCTTAAACTTGGGCGCGCCGCCTGTAAGCCAAAAGGGAGAGGAGAGAATAATCTACTGATTTACCAAACTAACACAGCGTATAAAAACTGCAATTGGCTAGGTAGTAAAACATGAACGACTCAAACTACGAATGTTTCAATCTAAAAAAATCTCTCTTCACCTCTTAAACTTGGGCGCGCCGCCTGGAAGCCAAGGGGGGAGAGGAAAGAGTAACCAAACTGATACAGCGTATGAAAACTGCAATTGGCTAGCTAGTAAAACATGGTCTATTCAGGCTACGAGTTTTTTACCGTTGAAAAAAATCTCTCGTCACCTCTTAAACTTGGGCGTGCCGCCTGTAAGCTAAGAGGGAGAGGAGAGAAAAAATTACTGAATTATCCAAACTAACAACGCATGAAAACTGCACTTGGCTAGCTAGCTAAAACATGACGATTCAATCTACGAGTTTTTTACCTTAAAAAATCTCTCTTCACCTCTTAAACTTGGGCGTGCCGCCTGTAAGCCAAGAGGGAGAGGAGAGAATAATCCACTGAATTATCCAAACTAACATAGCGCATGAAAACTGCAATTGGCTAGGTAGTAAAACATGATCGATTCAAGCTACGAGTTTTTTACCCTTGAAAAAAATCTCTCTTCACCTCTTAAACTTGGGCGTGCCGCCTGTAAGCGAAGAGGGAGAGGAGAGAATTACCTACTGAATTATCCGAACTAACACAGCGTATAAAAACTGCAATAGGCTAGCTAGTAAAACATGATCGACTCAAGCTACGAGTGTTTCAATTTAAATATTTCTCTCTTCACCTCTTAAACTTGGGCGTGCCGCCTGGAAGCCAAGAGGGAGAGGAGAGAGTAACCAAACTAACGCAGCGTAAGAAAACTGCAATTGGCTAGTTAGTAAAACATGGTCTATTCAAGCTACGAGCTTTTTGCCGTTGAAAAAAATCTCTCGTCACCTCTTAAACTTGGGCGTGCCGCCTGTAAGCCAAGAGGGAGAGGAGAGAATAATCCACTGAATTATCCAAACTAACATAGCGCATGAAAACTGCAATTGGCTAGGTAGTAAAACATGATCGATTCAAGCTACGAGTTTTTTACTCTTGAAAAAAATCTCTCTTCACCTCTTAAACTTGGGCGTGCCGCCTGTAAGGTAAGAGGGAGAGGAGAGAATGACCTACTGAATTATCCAAACTAACACAGCGTATAAAAACTGCAATAGGCTAGCTAATAAAACATGATCGACTAAAGCTACGAGTGTTTCAATTTAAATAAATCTCTCTTCACCTCTTAAACTTGGGCGTGCCACCTGGAAGCCAAGAGGGAGAGGAGAGAGTAACCAAACTAACACATCGTAAGAAAACTGCAATTGGCTAGCTAGTAAAACATGGTCTATTCAGGCTACGAGCTTTTTGCCCTTGAAAAAAATCTCTCGTCACCTCTTAAACTTGGGCGTGCCGCCTGTAAGCTAAGAGGGAGAGGAGAGAAAAATTTACTGAATTATCTAAACTAACACAGCGCATGAAAACTGTAATTGGCTAGCTAGCTAAAACATGACGATTCAATCTACGAGTTTTTCCCCCTTTAAAAATCTCTCTTCACCTCTTAAACTTGGGCGTGCCGCCTGTAAGCTAAGAGGGAGAGGAGAGAAAAATTTACTGAATTATCCAAACTAACATAGCTCATAAAGACTGCAATTGGCTAGATAGTAAAACATGATCGATTCAAGCTACGAGTTTTTTACCCTTGAAAAAAATATCTCTTTACCTCTTAAACTTGGGCGCGTCGCCTGTAAGCTAAGAGGGAGAGGAGAGAATAACCTACTGAATTATCCGAACCGGTAACACAGGATATGAAAATTGCAATTGGCTAGCTAAAACACGATCGATTTCAGGATCCGAGTTCTTTTTACTTAAAAAATCTCTCTTCACAAAATGCGTTCCTATAATCCATTCCTCGAAATTTGAATCTGTATATCACTTTCGGGGAAAATCTAACATCTTGCAGAAAATACTAAACGAGCTTGGCCCAGCGTGACATAAATTGGAGGAAACCATCACATTCACGGACAAAAGAATATCGCCTTTAGCTATTCAGATCCAGGAGGCACTTTGGAGAAGACTAAACAACCTAAAACTCTTATTTAGCCGCAAAGGAAGAGATTTACGTTTCAAAAGAGGTCGAAGAAAGTGCTCTTGCATTAGAGGACAAATCATGCCGACCAGAGACAATAACCGCAGAAAATCAATATGCGTGTCATGACCTCTCAGTATGAAACAAGCGGCAAAATTCACATTTACTCATTCAAAGAGTAGAACCCAGAATATAATATACCCACCAGAGAAAACAATTTTTGGAACAAGCAGCATTTTGGCACGAGGTAAAAGTCGTGTGTTGCCTACCAGCCCCCTTTTTACACTCTGTTAGATGGTTCGAGCATTTTGGCGGGATCACGGCTCTTTTGGCGCGTGTTGTAAATGCCCTTTGAATTATAATATTTGTGCCTTATTGTGTAGTGATCGAGGATATACACAATACCAAAGGCAAGTAAATATTTTCCTCTGTTTTCCTCAGTGTCGTCAAACCGGCTTCACCGATGTGCTCGAACTCCGCATGCGAGAGCCATAACAAGCTGCTCCTCTACCTTTTTAAATAATAAAGGTCTCTCTTACCTTATATCGGCGAACACAGTTTCTGTCCTTCGGACATAATGCGAAATAACATCCAGAACTCTTCACGTTGAACTTTTGAAACCATTTCGGCGACAATATGTAACTTACCAGGTAACGTACCGAATAATTATTACTTTGGAGGGTTCGAATTCGACCTTCATAAAGCGCTAGATTTTGCCTTTCGCTTAAGAAACCAAAAAAATATTTCTTTTTTTCCAAGACTTGCACCAAGACCCTTTTTTAACACCAACCATGAATTTAAGTATTTTCATTAAGTGATTTTGACGAGAACCATAGCTGAGTTAAAATTTCTCGCTCCGATGGCATAAATTCGGCGCGCAGAAGACAAGCTCTGATATTTGACGCAAATTTGTGTCCTGTCCTAAAATGAGTTTATTGACAGATGAACTGACAGAAAGCGATTAATGTGAACACCTGAGGTGCGCAAGGAAATGTGTCAAGACTAACGCCTTGTAGTTACTTGAGTCCAGTTTGTGGGTATCTCCATGGAAATTAAGGATCCCTGGTGCGTGCACGAAAATCGACCTTGCGGCTCGTAATGGAAAAGCCGATCTTTGTATTTTTTTTTTAATATGTGCACGTGAAAACGTTACGGTTCCCACACCACTCTACAGTTTGCACAAATCGAATTAGTTTTTGTAAGGCAAGAAGCCTTCAGAAAAGATTCACAAATTAGCCCATCAATTGCGCAGAAAAGATCAGTCACCTCGCGAGAACTACAGTCGTTAATTAGCCCGTTAAACTTTTGTTGGTCCGTGGTCACTCCAGGACGAGCCTATTTGCGACGCATCGATCTTACCGCAGGCGTTACACGCCCCTACCATCACGTCCGCCGTTTAAACACCTAAGATAAACATGCTACAGTTTTAAGATAGTTTTAACAGAATTTTTTTTTTCTGTCAGAGCTATGGGACACTTTATCGACTTTCGAATTATATACAGATGCCGTTGCATCAAAGGGTTACGGAGCGATATTTGGAAAGCACTGGGTTTTATGGCCCTTTTCCTATAGCATATGGCACTGCCTTTTAAAATAAAACTTTACTCGAGCCTTTTTATTACTCTGGCGCTACATATTTGGGACCCACCATGGCAAATGGTTGCGTCTTGTTTTTCACTGACAATGCGGCCCTTGTAGATATTATAAACAAACGAACTTCAAAAACATTAACAGGTCATGATTCTTTCTACGTAACCTTGTACTCAGCTGCTAGATACGGAGGGGGGAGGGGATATATCATATTTTTTCGAGCCAGCCGCGTCCCCGACTTAAAGAAGAGTCCTGCATCTCCCGTTTACAGATTGAGGGATTCAAGGAACTCTCGCCGGAGGAGGACAACTTTCTAACAGCAGTGCCAACGAGCCTACAGCCGGAAAGTTGGTCACTCACTTGAGAGACTTGCTATTAGGCTCGGGCTATTTGGCTACTGCCTCTCGTAGCCCGTACCTTAAAGTGTGGCTGGGAACCAACCCTTCCATACCAAGGTGACTGCCTTTATCTCCAATCTCTCGGCCAAATATTTCGCCCCTTCTACGATGCCTTCTGTCCTCTCCTGTCCTACCCTCCCACGCAGACTTTCTTAGGGGATTCGTCATAGAGGGACTTCAACGAGAGCCCCCGAAGTTACTTTTAGGGTATCGGTATAAATATGGCAATTATTTAAGTTACTTGAGCGGCTAAGTCAGAGAACTGATTCCCCGTTCCTTTCTCCTGGCTTATTTTCTGTTTAATTTTGTTTGTTTTGTTTTTATTTATTTTCACTGTCCTTTTTTTTTTCTTTTTACTAGCTACAAAATTTGGTTTTTTAGTCTTACTTCATTTTATGACTAGTTCGCTTCACTTACAGTTTAAGCCAGAGATATCAAAACGTTTCCTAGCCTCTGCGGCTCGACCGGTAGGTCTTACTGATAATGATAACGACAAACTCCGCAATGTTTTGCTGTAGACTGATTCGTTTCCTTACAGGAGAGGGATGCCGTGAGGCTTTTGGAATGGAAAACGGAAAGATTGCTGACGACCAAATAACTGCTTCCTCAGAAAAGGAAGCCTATCCAGCCGTTAATGGAAGATTACATTATACCACTCCACAAGGAAGACCATTCGGTTGGCAACCTAAAAACAGTAGCTGCATTGAATGGCTGCTAGTTGATCTTCTTCTTGACAACAGCACAATAACGGGGGTAGCAACACAAGGATGCAGCAGTCGCACGTCAAAATCTGTTTTAAGTGTAACCAAATACGAATTAGAATTCAGCAATGATAGTAAAGCGTTTTATGCAGACCATCGGGTAAGCTTATTTCGTTTTTCTTTCAATGAAATTCCGAAGCTTATATATTTGTCTTTAGAGTTCCACAAAGCTGAAATACTTTTTGTCTAAACGTCTGAATTGGGGGACAGAAAAGCTTGTTTTTTATATGATCAAGTAAATGGTTTTCCAGGGAGAATTTAGCATAACAAGAGAAAAGTACAAGTTATATTACGTGTATATTAAAGGATGGTTTCAAAGGAAAAGGTTTCAATTTACAGTATTCAAATACTTTAGCAGAATTTCTCTCTTGATGCAATGTTTACAACAGGGGCGGATCCACGATTTTTTTTAGGAGGGGGTGCACTCGTCTCTTAAGCTCTACTTCAACACCAAGAAACCACATTTTTTTTTTTTTGCAGAATACCAGTTGTATTAGAAAACCGTAGGTCATCTAAGGGGGCACCCCTGCACCCTCCCCCTAGATCCGCCCCTGTACAACTACAGTTTACTTGAAATCAGGCTGTTTTGTGAACTCAAAATTTCCTAAAAAGACGAATTTTTCCCCAGAAATGAAAGTTTCTTTATGACTTAAAGAAAATGAAAGCAAATCTTTACGATAATTCTACATTTCAAGTAAACAGAACAAACTAAGGAATACTACAGAGAAACAACGCCTTATTTCAAGCAACCGTGGCCGCTGTCTCCGCTTTTCTATAGCCGCCCCCTACCCTCTCTGATTTTTTTTATGAGGGGAGGCTAATAAAACTCAGGCTTGAGTAGCGAAATTTCATGCCGTTTACAGATGTGTCAATTTAAATCGCGAAACTGTAATAAATCCCCGCGAAATTAATGTAGCAAAAACGGCGACATAACCCCTCAAAAAAAAAGGGGGGGGGGGAAGTGTAATTACTGTACTGATCCTGAGGTAACAGTTGACTTTCTCTGTTGATATCAACATTGTTGATGTTTATTTCCGTACACTATGTTTCTATTTACTTTATCGAAGTACAAGAGAATAATTACTGGATGACACAGTAGTACCTCTTTCATAAAACAGAGGAGAATATCTCATAACATGTGACTTATCTATGTTTTCTGGATTCTCTAAAATCCTGTTTTCCCTTAAATTAGTTATACGCAGGAAACACAGACGAGGACACAGTCGTATATCACACCTTGGATACACCAATAAAGGCTCGCTACGTTCGCTTCCAACCAAAATTTTGGAAAAATGGGATATGCGTGAGAGTGGAGCTCTATGGCAAAATCACAACAGGTACTTCAGTTATGTAACTGGCACTTTTTTCCTATAAGCTATACTTTTGGTCCCATATTACTTTTTGAATCAGTAAGCTTAAAGATGATTTTAATTTACTTTTGGCTCACTATAAAACGTAATCAAATTAACATCACATAAATAATACTTACAGATACTATTTGTAATATCATCACATGTAAATTGTGCGTTTGGGAATTAAATGTCTGTTCAAGACATCTCTAAAAAGTGTAAATTAACTTATTATTTGACAATATGAAGAACGTAAAATTATCGAGGAGGTAAGTGTATCAAATGAGACTCCGCTAGTCAATCAGGCCACCTGATGATCCCCTTCCAGAGACTCTCGCGAAAACACTCAAATCAAACCAATGCCGCTTTCTATTCAGTAAGACACTTCTTACTTACGTACCCTGCTCGGCGTGCGCTGATGAGCGCAGTTTCAGCTCGATGAAAGACTTCATTACCTAATACGATGACAGATGAGCGACTTTCGTCCTTGTCGATTTTACATATACATTAACACAAAGATGTTTATTTTGATAATGTCGCTAAATCTGCGCAACAAAAGGGGAGGCACCAGAAAATGGTTTGATGCATGGCGAAATGACCGTAAACCTTGCTTTCTTAATAGCCTGTGTACACTGGGCTTTTTTTAATATAGATTTGTTCTTGTTTCATGTTCATTCAATTGTGCCATTTTTTCCGATCCCAAGCTTGTGATTCCAGTCCATGTCTCAATGGAGGAACCTGTTTTGAAGACGAAAGTGGAAAAGAGTACATGTGTAAATGCAGTAGTGGATGGAAAGGAGACAATTGCGAAAAAAATATGACAGGTAGCCATTGATATTAAGAAACGTTCTTATTATATATTTGTGGCTTGTAAGAAATCCAGAGATATCCACAGGCATCACCTTAAGGTGCTCAGTTCGAAAAATCATCCATGAGCGGTGAATTCCATATTTTGAAAAGGCGTGAGATAAATGTTATGAATGAAATCGCGTTGCAACCCTTATCATAGCTATATCAACTGTAAAAATAGCCTATTGTTTCTTGTTTATTTATTAATAACTGTGTATTATCAATCTTTAAAATTTCCAAGCTTGTGATTCCAGTCCATGTCTCAATGGAGGAATCTGCCATGAAGAGGAAAGTGGACAAGGGTACATCTGTAAATGCAGTTGTGGATGGAAAGGAGACAATTGCGAAAACAAGACTTATACAGGTACCCCCTAAATTTAGAAACGTTCTTCATTATACATTTGTGACTTATGTTCATTTAACTGTGCCATTTTTTCCCAAGCTTGTGATTCCAGTCCATGTCTCAATGGAGGAACCTGTTTTGAAGACGAAAGCGGAGAAGAGTACATCTGTAAATGTGGTAGTGGATGGAGAGGAAACAATTGCGAAAAAAATATGACAGGTAACCACTGATATTAAGAAACGTTCTTATTATATATTTGTGGCTTGTAAGAAATCCAGTGATCTCCACAGGAATCACCTTAAGGTGCTCAGTTCGAAATATCATGCATGAGCGGTGAATTCCATAGTTTGTAAAGACGTAAGATAAATGTTATGAATGAAACCGCGTTGCAACCCCTTATAATAGCTATATCAACTGTAAAAATAGCTTATTGTTTCTTGTTTATTTATTAATAACTGTGTATTATCAATCTTTAAAATTTCCAAGCTTGTGATTCCAGTCCATGTCTCAATGGAGGAATCTGCCATGAAGCGGAAAGTGGACAAGGGTACACCTGTAAATGTAGTAGTGGATGGATAGGAGACAATTGCCAAAAAAAGACGTATGGAGGTACCCTCTAAATTTAGAAACGTTCTTCACCATACGTTTGTGGCTTGTAAGAAATACAGAGATCTCCACAGGCATCACGTTAATGTACTCAGGTCAAAATATCATGCATGAGCGGTGAATTCTATCATTCTTAGGAAAGAATCAAAATGAATGTTTAGGGAAGGACCATTTAATTTTTGAAAGGGGTGAAGGGGGGGTGTACCAGACCTCGTGTCTTCCCTCCCCCGGGTGATCGTTTTTCTGCACAGACGACCGAAAACCGACAATATAACTGGGCTTGCCCCATTGGCAGCCCAGTAAAAAGTAGCCACGCCCTGTCCTCCCCCACTAAATTCCCCTTGCTCCGCTTGTACTTTAAAACCCTTGTTATTCTGTTCTTACTTAGTAGTTTTATCAGAAAGTCCTTTTAGTTTATTCTCTCTAGATAAGGATTGTCCTCTCAACGTTTCTCTGCGTTCTTTAATTATCATTTTTAAGCGACTACTTAATAATATTTGACTGCCGAAAAATGGCTCTTGTCCTTGCAAAAAAACGCCTTCGACAGGAATATATAATGGTGCCTAACCAGTTTGTTATTCCACCCACAAATTAGCCGATTTTACGAATACAAAAAAATACTTGACTAAAGATGTTCATCATTTGCGTTATAACATTGTCGAACTGACTTAAGGGGAAAAAACGGAAATAAACACAGCGCACACCTAATTTAACAACCGGTTGCAAAAGTGCTGAGCCAATCTGACGAAAAATCCGGCCTTCTTAATTCAAATCGCTGCTTGTCACTGACTCGTCCGGTGAGATATAATACTCACCTCCCCCTTCCCCTCCATTCAAAGTTGTTCTTCCAAATGTTGAACATGGTCATGTACTACTAGCAACTTTGATAAGGGAAGGAGGAGGGATGACAAGCATAAAATCATGGCCAGGCCATTTAAGCAAAAATAAGGTATGGTATAGCGTCTCAAATATCTTTGCAACTGGTTGTAGCTTTTTTTAAAACAGCTAGTATACAATAGACACGGCCGGTTGCACGGAAATCAGTGACCTTGCGATGCGTTCTCGCAGCCTTCAATAACCCGTTCATCGGAGTATTACAGTACTGTTTCCCTCATTTCGTTTAATAGGCCATCTTACAGTTATGGACGGAAGCGAGGCTGGAGGTGACCTTGTTTTGATACAAACCTCCCTGCTTTATTATGTAAATCAAGTTGTTCTTATGCTAATTAGTATTTTTCAAGGACAATTTCCATAACAAAGCAAAGGAGGTTTGTATCACATTCACTCGAAGGCTAGGGTACTAAGGGCGTGTTTATATGGAGGTGGGAGACCCCAGATAGGTGAGGTAACATGTGGCGGGTCACCCCACCTATCATGTAAACATGGTCAAAATAATTAAATAAGAGATTATATCGATAAGCGGTTACCCTACCTAAGTGGGTTATCCCACCTTCTTGGGGTGCCGCACCTCCATGTAAACAGGCCCTAAGTCCACAACTGTAAAATGGTTTATTTTTTGTATAGAGCCTGTTTTACTCCTTTGATCTCTTAAAATTTGAGAACAATGTACGTTTAAAATATTTTGACGCCGTTTTGGAACTTCAAATAATAAAACAGCCTGTCTACACTTTAAGCATGTATTTTTCGTGCGATGATCAGATCCGAGAAACTCGCGAAGTTACGAAAAGCTTTAAACTTTGAGTCTCAAAGAGACATCTCAGTTAACGAAAGAATAAATGTTGTCAAAACATAAGCCCTTTCAATGGTAATTTTTATCCGCAGTTATATGGAAACACCACCTAATTTTTCTAAAGAGGACGGAAGAAAATGGTTTTCGACCTCGAATGGAATCATAAACCTGTGAAAATTAAAAAGACCACTCAGATAACATTTTTTATTTTAAGACCAATTAATTAAAAATCGGTTAATATTACTTTAAATATCACAACGTTTTGATAATAACATTGTCAAATGAACCTGTAGAACTTGTTTGTGCAACGAAGACGACGAAGTTTGTTTGTAAAATACTTTATGGTGTTCTAAAAATATGTATGAAGAAGTAAATTATAAAACTGTGATAAAACTAAGAAAAAGATGAGCCATAGGCTAAGGGAATTTTATAGCTTTCAAGCTTAAGCTTGTTTTATCATGTTTACTGTTGTTTTACTTGTTTTTAAGAAAAGATAACAATCCAACTAATCTAAAGCGCTTGTTCATAAATATCTGCGTTTCAGAATGCCTCCACTACCAAAGTTTGACCAACGGTAACAGGAAAGTGTCCCACGGTTCATCTCCACTTCTTTGTGATAATACACTTCCACATGGATGGTATCGTTTCCAAGGTAACGCGGGGACAAAAATGCCTACGTCATGCGTTTCTGACTACAGATGTAGTACTCATGCCACTGGCTGGCTTAACGGTGCTCATCCGTCAGTAGAAGAAGGCAAAGTCACCAAAAGGGTCTGCTTCAGCTGGGCCTCAAACTGCTGCACGTGGTCGATCAATATTGAAGTACTCAACTGCGGAGATTTCTTCCTGTATCACTTCCAAGGAACTCCCCCGGAACATCCATGTCATCTTCGTTATTGTGGTACAGACTGAGGGAATCAAGGTTTTCGAATTCCCATTCTTCGGGACAAAAAAGTGTGTTCAAACGCCCGCCTTAAGTTCAGAATAGACGACCAAGTAGCTTTTCATACTAGAGGGAATTACTTACTATAGAATTTAGTGAATCTGAGAAGTAAAACTGTATATTTGCCTAAAGTTTTATTCTCACAGTTTCAATCCTTACTCCTAATAGTAGGCTTGTTGGCTTGTTTGGTTAGTAAGTTTCCTTGTGAGTTTCTGAAGAAACTGTAGTGTTGCCTCAATAGCAGAGGGAAATGTAAAAAATTGTAGTTTGCGTATTTTGCGTTCGCTGATAAAACGTAGCCTTTAATTTAGTGTGCAGTAAACACTCATCATCATCAAGTCTCATCGCGCCTGGTACAATATCTTTGTCCACTGAAAATTAAAATTACTCAGCTTCCTGGTGGATTCTGTCTTAATATGTTTATGCCAGTGCATGAAGTGTAGTTTCATCCAATATATAGAATTAAAAAATAATTGTGAAATTCTGTAATCAAATTTCTTAGGATATGATGTTACTAGTCTTAGCATGGGAGCATTAATAGCTTTAGCATTAAACACAAGTGCTTTGAAAGACAGTCCAAGGGCTTAACTCCCTGGATGACGCATAGGTTACGTTCTGAATAGTAAAGATTACGTTGGAACCAAGTTATTGGTGCTCTGCTGCCTCTTAGATATTAAGAGTTATATAATTTATAGTGACGTTTATGGCAAACAGCGAACGTCAGATTCAAAATAGAAAATGTGCAGCTAAAAAAAGTAAAAAACAGTTGTTACTAATTTGGGGTGGAAGTAATTAACGATCACGTGGTACAAACTCATTTACCGTTTGCCGTAAAACGTCACTCTAAGTCTCAGTCTCCATTGTTTGCTGTTGGTAATATATCCCGAACCTCCCCACAGCCAGTGAGTCGCTAAGCTCAAAGACCGGGCCCGGGAGACAGCGGCCAGCGAGCCTAGTGACTCCCCCGAATTCCAGGGTTTTCCAGAGTTTAGTTTACAGTAATTTGTCAGGCCAAAACCCAAATTCAGTGCAATGTAGGAAAAAACCTATTATCACATTACGACGATTTGCCCTTGTAGGAGGGTCGAGAAGATGACGTTTCGAGCCGGCTAGACCTTCTTCAGAGCGAACCAGAGACTGTGCCGTATTTTGTGTGATTCCTGTATCGTTTTAAGCGATCTGGGCTTGTCAAAGGCCCATGCAGGAGTAGGGAGAGGGGGTAGAGTAATCCGGGGTTAAAAAGACGGGATAATCAGCGAGGGCTTTTTGGGTTCGATTCCGCGATTTTTTGGGTAGGAAAGTTTGGCAGTATTTTTTGGTTGGCTTGATTCAAGTAGGGATTTTGTTTGGGCAGATTCAAATCAATCTGAGGATTCGTGGTAGCGCCAGCGAATCCAGCCGCGTCGTTGTGAGAACAAAGTAAAACCAAACTTGTTTCAGCTGTTCAGTTTTTGCGGCTCTTTTAATTTAATATTCAATACTTTCTGGATATTTTTAAGGCTCAGAAATTCGGCATGGGATTTTTTTGGGGGGGTTAATGTTTGTTGGAGGCCCTAGGGATTTTTGGGGGGTTTTGATATTTACCCCCCTTCAATTATCCCTGTCACTTGAATTCAGCAGTATTTTCCCCCTGGGATCACAACGCTAGCCATATCGCTTCAAACGACAGTGAAGAACACAAAAAAAACGTTAAGTTTATTTCATTTGAATTTTATACCCCACGATAACCTAACGGATGAGGCGATATTTTTTTCCTTTTTTTAATATTTCCCATATGATCCCTTTTAATTAATAGCTACCAAACTTTATCCCACTTACAGTGAGCAAATAAAACCGCATAAAATATTGACGAATATATTCAAAACAAGCTGATTACCTCCTGCTTTTAAATGTCGAAAAAAAAATAATAACGCCTTGAAGGACATAAATTTAAATGATAAATATAACAGTGAAAATGAAGGGTGGTCTGACACGTATGACATTCTAAGGACTTTCTTTTCTGAAAAAAATAATAATGATGAAAGAATAATAATAATAATAATAATATATCTGCAACTTAGTTTTTAATGCAAAATTTTTAAGTATGGCGCTGAGGAAAAGCGACGCCGAGCTAGTTTCCATTTAAAAGCTGAAAAAAAACCTAGCATATAGTTTGTTCTTTGGCAACAACCAAACATCAGTAGTCCAAACAAATGCAGCTGAAAATTGAAGTGTTCTCTTTAGAGTATTAATAAGAGAACGAGCTACGCAAACAGCAAGAACAGGCAAGTAACAGAATTTAAACTAAATTGCCCAGAATTAGCGGTATTATGAACTTTATTATTTATATTCTTTTTACTTTTATAGTTCACTTTGACATTTTTTCTCTCTTCCTCTGTTTTACAATCTTTTTTTTTTCTAAAGGTGATGTCACACAGGACGATTCGCAACGACGATTTTTAGCGCAGCACAGCTTTGCAATAATGCTGTAACAATGTTGTAACCATTCGAAACAATGTCGCAACAATGTTGCAACGCTGCGCTGGGCTAAAAACTACTGAAGTAGTTTCTGACTACAATCCTCGTCAAAAATCTTGAAACAGTTGTGTGCGTTTCCCCCTCCCCAATGTTGATTTGGGTATTACAGTGGTCTCAGTGCTTCAAAATACGCGTGCCTCAACATGGGAGAGGGAGAGGGCACATTACAGTGAGAACAAAAGTGTGAGGAGTAAATCTCAAGAATTTTTTAGAAAATTCAAGAGAAGCGGTATCTGTTTCAACGATTTGTGACGAGTATTGTAGTATAAATATTGACAGCACCGAACATGACTGTGAGTCATAAAAGTGGGTATCCATAAATAATTAAACGGCAATTTGATTAGTATACCGGGAAAACAAGTTGTCACATCAAATTTGCGGATGTACCCAAGCTAAAAAGAACGCAAACGGTACAAGTTGATTCTTTAAAAACTAAATTGTTTTTCACTTTTATCACTTTGAAAGCGTTAGACGTGACTGTGAGAAAAAGGTTTTGAAAACTAGGGATCGATCATAGGAACCTTAATTAACAATCTGAAAGTGAAGTACTCGCCTTTGTATTGAAGTAGAAAGAGCATCGTACCGACTCTCTATACGTACCTAAAGAGATCCCGCAGCAAGAAGTACCACCAGCTGAGTCTTCTAATCTGCATTACTTGGTTCACCGTATGTATCTACTCTTTAAGATTATTTTCCCCCAAATAATTTCGAAAAATTTAACATCTTTCAAGGCTTAATCGAATAGAAAAGTCCAACTTATTAATGTTTTTCTTTTGAAGGCTGTTAAGTCATGAAGGCGCTGAAACAAATCTTCTGCATGTCCGTTATATCTGTTTTGGGCCAAGTGCACTGCGCAGTAGTAACTCCACAATGCCCGAGCAGTGGATACGAGATATCCATACTGGGTTGGATGTTACAAGGACACATTTACAAAACGATGGAGGCAAACTTCCCGCTAGGCTGCTTATTCGCTTGTAGAGAAGACGATCGATGCCAAAGTTTCAATTGGGTGATCTCTCGTCACTTGTGCGAGTTTAATAACAGAACAAAGGAAGCCAGACCTAAGGATTTCGTTTCAAACCCAGACAGATTTTACTTTAGACGATACAAAAACAGAGGTAAAAAGGTGTTTTAGACAATACTACCTAAGAAACGGTGAAGACCTTACTGAAACATTTGAAAACAATCAAAGATCTGTTCAGGTGTTGTGGCTGTTGTAAATTCACTTCAAGTACTACGTTTCAGTATTTAGGCCACGAGGACTTAAAGATTGATAAAGATTTCAGCGTCATTGCAACAAATCAAATTCCCCACTTTAGAAATGAGGTGGAAACTGGGCCTTTAACTTTCGCAAGGAAGTATGGGACTGCTCTGGAGACAGGGATCCCAGAAGTCTTTGCGAAAGGTAACTCGGGCCAGTTTCCTACCGTTTCTAAATAGGCGAATGCAAAACAGAGTTCAATAGAGAGGACAGGTCATTACGTTACGTTGCCATGGTAGCAACATTTCTGGATTACAACAAACCAAAATGTCACTTATAAAGTAGATTAGCACTGTTTCAAACTTCATCGATCTTATTTAATTTCACTTAATTTGTCAAATGTTGGCGACATTTTTAGGGTTGAATCCGAAAGGACCGTATCTAGTAAGTTTAGAAAAAGGAAAAAAACATTGTGTTGTGCTCACCTACTCCATAAAGCAGGCGAGTGAAATTAGGAAGTTTCGTGTCGCAGTCGTGGAACAACGGTCAAGAAATGTACAAAAAAGCGTGATGCACCTGCAAAGTCGTTTTTTATTGCGACTCTTCCCAAACCGAATTTACGAAAATGATCGAGAGCTCCACATGGTGGCGCACTGGTTTGCTGAAGAGATGACCCAAGCAAGAATCTCAAAATAACTAATTAATATTTCTCCAGGAAAGATGGGGACAAAAAATCCACCACAAATTAGCAAACACTTACGACAAATTAAAGAAGATAAAATCATAAGAATATGTAGACAGTGGCAGGTCGGAGTCCGGGGAGGTGGTGGGAAAAATTTTCAACTAATGGCAATAGCTGGAAGGGCCGCGCTAAACATATAACAAGTCTTTTATACAGAACTAAACACGTTCGATCTCCTGATTGGCCAGGGAACCACCGCCTGCACACTGCTGATAAGAAACGGGAAATGCCTCGAACTGAAATCACAGTATGATTCCATCTTCTCATCATAATGATTGTTTTTGCTGATATAAACCTATTGCTTTTTTGCTGTTCTCCGTCGCCGTTGCAAAAACTCCCTCTTGTTGCCATCTAAAAATTTTGCTACCACTGTAACATGACGTCACACTTCTCCTCTCTAAATCTGTTCTGTCTCTCCAGTCCCTCTCGGTTCAATTCCTGAACTCCCGGCTGAATCTTGCAAGGAAGTAATGGCAAGCGAAGAACAAGCGGTCAGCGGCAAGTACTGGTTATACACCATAAAAGAGAACATTCCTGTTCTAGCTCACTGCAATATGGAAACTTTCGGTAAGTTCTAAACTACACTGAAAATACCCCTAGAAACACACTGCAGGCTTCTTATTCCTAACCGTGGACATTTAATAGGCAGACTAACCTTTGCCTCTTGTCGATTGGAAAAGCTTAGGCACCATAAATATGGCGCACTATTGTGGCTGCGTTTTGAACGTTTTCGGCCTTCCATATTAGGGAGTTTAAGCAGCCACGTTTTTTAGCGACGTACGTCAACCGGAAGTGGACTTTTTCCGCTCTTGAGCCATGACTTTTTGAACAAATATTTGGGCAGATCGTCCCTATAAGAGTAAAGACACTTAGCAATACAAATTTGCTTGCGTCAAGGCATATTGCGTTGCAATGTTGGAACAGTGTTGTAACTATTCGAAACAATGTCGAACAATGTTGCAACGCTCTGTTGCGCTAAAAATCGGCGTTGCGAATCGTCCCGCGTAACATCACCTTTAGATTTATACACCATTCGAGACATTTTGAAAGATTACGTAAGTATGGGTCACTTGGGGTGTGTTGAATTGCATTATGTGACTGCTTTGAGAACGATTTGGACCCAGTTTCATGTACTATCCCATTAAAGCCAATAAAAGAAGAGCTGGAGTCCCAAAACTAACCCAGTCTTACACGAAATAGGTGTAGCCTGCGTGGCAGGGGTTAAAAGAGAAAGGGAAAGAGGGAATGTGGGCGCCCCCTCGTCGCGCGCCTCTTGCGCCCTCGCGCGCCCAAAAGTCTCCTTTCCCTTCCTCTTTTAACAACTGCCACGCACGCTATACACGCAACGTCGAAATGGCCACTATCATAAAGGACCACAGCTTACTCAATCAGAGAGACCATTTTGCAGTGTGAGACGGTATAATGCTTTCATTTAAGACAAAAACTCCCTTTGTTTAAAAGTGATAAACCGAATGACGTTCCTTTTCTTACTAAACTAAACTTACTGTTTAATACGCACACCAAAGGGAGGTTATATTCTAGAGCGTTTTTTTAACTACGCCCTCAAACTGGAAGTGAAGTCTTGCCGCTACACTGCAGATTTCTTTGGGTGAGTGTCTTTACCCTTATAAAATGAGACGATTAAACCCCTGCCCAAGAATGCATAAAGTTCCAATTCCAATTGACATGCATCGCCTTAAAACGACTTTGCTTTAGCTCCCTAATGACACACTAACATGACTGACATGCAAGTCGACAGTTCTAAAGTCCCAAATACCTGGACAGAAAATAGTACCTGCAATTGGACTTAATCGATAGAGTTATAAGTTGGTCTTTTTGCAACCGGAACTTGAGAATATATTCACTTCAGGAGGCTAAAGCTGTAGAAATTCGTCATCAAGGCTTATAAGTTCAGCGATTATGTCAAAGTCGAAACTGGACTATGAATTATTTCCGACGGTCCTGTAATCAGTTCATGAGAAGCGGAAAGCGAGCTCGGCCCATTTAATTTACGTCCCATTCTTTCTCGGGTCGCTTGCGGGTGACCTTCGACTGGCGAGCCAAAGAGGGACTGCTCGGAAGAGTACGTAGTCCAGGATACGTTCATTCAAGAGACTTTTTAACAACAAACGTCAACTTTTATTACGTTAAACACTGTTGTTTGTCTTATTTTTGATAGAAAAGATGACAAACAAAGTAAGCTAAAGTATTTGCTCATAAAAAGTTTCAGATTGCCCCAACTACCAAAATTTGACCAACGGTAACAGGAAAGTGTCCCACGGATCATCTTCACCTCTTTGTGATAATTTACTGAATGGATGGTATCGTTTCCAAGGTAAAGCGGGGACAAAAATGCCTTCGTCGTGCGTTGCTCCTTCCAAGTGTAGTGCCCATGCCACTGGCTGGCTTAACGGTACTCATCCGTCAGTAGAAGAAGGCAAAGTCACCAAAAAGGTCTGCTTCAGCTGGGGCTCAAACTGCTGCAGTTGGTCCATCAATATTGAAGTACTCAACTGCGGAGATTTCTTCCTGTATCACTTCAAAGGAACGCCCCCGGAACATCCATGTAGTCTTCGTTATTGTGGTACTGACTGAGGGAATCAAGGTTTTCGAATTCTCATTATTCAGGACAAAATGTGTTCAAACGCCAATCTTAAGTTCAGAATAGACAACCAAGTGGCTTTTCATACTAGAGGGAACTACTTACTATAGAATTTAGTGAATCTGAGAAGTAAAACGGTATGTTTGCCTAAAGTTTTACTCACAGAGTTTCAATCCTAATTCCTAATAGCTGGCTTGTTGGCTTGTTGAGTTATTTCGTTTTTTTGTGAGTTTCTAAAGAAACTGTAGTGTTGCGTCAAAGCTGAGAGAAATGCATCCACCACAATGTTCTCCCTGCTGCTAGAACACTCAGTCCTATAGTGCCTTGCACTTTCTCCCATTAAGTTGGAGTCCTGCTCTGGCTGCTTAATTCCTCCCCAATCTCTTAGTCTTTACGTACAAGTCATTGAACTTAGATGACATTAGTGCAATGTCATCTGCGAAATCAAGGTCCTCCAGTACTGTTGTGAAATTCCACTTTATCAATCTTCTCTTGTTTGCTGTTGCCTTCCTCAATCATGACCCAATCCAAGCAAAGTAAGAATAGGAAACCTGACATCACGCACCCCTGTTTTACCCCAGACTTGATCATAAACCAGTCTGATGTCAAACTCCCGTCAACTACCGTCTACAACAGCCGTTAACACTACATGTTGTTAAATATTAAGGCAGTAACTATTCTGAAAGCTCACTACTTTACAATGCGTCGAGGTTGTGACGCAATCTTTTAGAGGCTGTGACACCAACGTGTTTACTTTTGAAAGCTATTAATGTTTAAGCATGACGTTCAGTTTCATCCAATATATATATAGAATTAAAAAATAATTGCGATATTATGTAAACTAATTTCTTAGGATATGATGTTACTAGTCTTAGTATGGGGGTATTACTAGCTTTAGCATTAAATACAAGTGCTTTTTAATATGTAAATGATATACAGTCCAAGGGCTTAACCCCTGGCTGACGCGTCGGTTACCTTCTGAATAGTAAAGATTACGTTGGAACAAAGTTAATTACTGGTGCTCTGCTGCCTCTTAGATATTAGGAGATATATAATTTATAGTAAATTGGACTTCTCGTTCTTGATAGACCCCCGTTGATAATTTATAGTGACGTTTCCAGTAACGGATCCAGGGGAGGGGCCCGAGGGCCCCCCTCCCCCCTTATTTTTGGACCAAAATGAGGCCCGAAGGGCCGAAAAAATGTTTTGGGAGACCGTGCCCCATTGAGTTTATGGCAAACAGCAAACGTCAGATTCAAAAAAAAAAATGTGCGACTAAAACCAGAACAAAACAATTGTTATTAATTTGGGGCGGAAGTAATTAACAGTAAAGTGCAAGTTAAGAGAAAACATGGTCATGTGGTACAAATTCATTTGCCGTTTGCCGTAAAGTCTCAGTCTCCATTGTTTGCTGTTAATAATAGATCCCGAACCTTCCCACAGCCAGTGAGTCGCTAAGCTCAAAGACCAGGCCCGGGAGACGGCGGCTATCGAGCCTATTGACTCCCCCGAATTCCAGGGTTTTCTAGATTTTAGTTTACAGTGATTTCTCAGGCCAAAACCAAAATTCAGACCGATGTAGGAAAAAACCTATTTTCACATTACGACGATTTGCCCTTGTAGGAGGATCGTAGGAGGATCGAGAAGATGACGTTTCGAGCAGGCTAGACCTTCTTCAGAGCAAACCAGAGACTGTGCCGTACTTTGTGTGATTCCTGTCTCGTTTTAAGCGATCTGGGCTTGTCAAAGGCCCAGGAGTAGGGAGAGGGGGTAGAGTACTCCGGGGTTAAAAAGACGGGGATCATCAGGGAGGGCTTTTTGGGTTCGATTCCGGGATTTTTGGGGGTAGGAAAGTTTGGCAGAATTTTTTAGTTGGGGAACTTTTGTTTGGGCAGATTCAAATCAATCTTAAGATTCGTGGTAGCGCCGGCGTATCCCAACAGCGTAGTTCTGAGAATAAAGTAAAACCAAACTTGTTTCAGCTGTTCAGTGTTTTGCGGCTCTTTTAATATTCAATACTTTCTGGAAATTCTTAAGGCTCGGAAATTCGGATGGGATTTTTTGGGGGGGGTTAATGTTTGTTGGAGGCCCTAGGGATTTTTTTGGGTTTTGATATTTACCCCCATGCGATCATCCCTGTCACTTGAAATCCGGAGTATTTCCCCCCTAGGATCACAACGCTAGCCATATCGCTTCAAAACGACAGTGAGGAACACAAAAAAACGTTAAGTTTATTTCATTTTAATTTCATACCCCACGATAAGCTAACGGATGAGGCGACATTTTTTTCCTTTTTTTAATATTTCCCATATGATTCCTTTGATAGCTACCAAAATTATCCCACTTACAGTGAGCAAATAAAACCGCATAAAATATTGGCGAATATATTCAAAACAAGCTGATTACCTCCTGTTGATTAATTTTTCTTATGCTTTCAAATGTCGAAAAAAATTAAGAACGCCTTGAAGGACATAAATTCAAATGATAAATATAACAGAATAAAAATGAAGGGTGATCTGACACGTATGAAATTCTAAAGTCTTTCTTTTCTTAAAAAAAAAATAATAATAATAATAATGCATATATGCAACTTAGTTTTTAATGCAGAATTTTTAAGTAAGGCGCTGAGGGAAAGCGACGCCGAGCTAGTTTCCACTTTACAACTGAAAAAGCCTAGCATATAGTTTGCTCTTTGGTAGCAAAACAACCAAACATCAGTAGTCCAAACAAATGAACTGAAAATGGAAGTGTTCTCTTCAGAGTATTAATGTCACTATTCCGCTTGTAAGATACGCATGCAAACGTCACGCAAGTAAATAACGCACGCAGGCTAAGTAGACAACAACTCCATGATGGCGTACTAAGGGGGGGACACAGCCCTGTGGCAGGTTATAGCGACTTCGGGTTTTGCGCACAAAATAACACAAACCTTACTTGTCGCCCCACTACCGTGGGGTAGGACAAGAGTCTTGGCAGAGCCTTTCTTATCTCCCCAGCGCCGCACGGGCTGGATCGGACAAGATTAAGGCAAAGGAATAGCTCAAAAGATGGCAAGACACAAGCAATGTCAAAAGCTTGGGGGAAGTCGCAACGCAGACTTAACCGCCACAGATGCATGCAATGCATCCCCCCAAGCAACAACAAAACACTAAATAAAGTTCCCTGACACGCGAGCCATTTTGGGAACAGCAGAGAGCAAGACTGTTTCGGGAGTGCGAATATACAGCTGATAACAGTCCGAGGACCAACGACCTAAAACTTTTATTAACCAGTCTGGTAAGCCCGCAGCGGCCGCAGCAGACGCGGCGCCTATACGAAAACTGTGACCTTTTAGACTCTCGTATGGGAGTCCCGCACAGCGAGCAGAGTCCTGAAGTAAATGCGTAACAGAGGACCGAGTGAGAAGCCGACCCGACTGAAAGTAAAAAAGAGGCCCAGGCCGAGGCTGGGCAAGCAGAAAATACCGTTGCATCGCGGAAACGGGGCACAATAGAGAAGAGCACCGAGCTACAACGAGAGATTGCCCCTGTCGAAAACTGTCAGTTTTAGACGATTTAAGTTTGAGAAGCATGTGCTGCGGGCGAGCCAGACTTGGTGAGAAAATCACGCAATCAGTAGTGAGGTTAAACTGGGAACTAAAATTACGTGCCCCCGGGTACGTAAACTCGCTACAACGAAGAAAGGCAAAAAAGGCTAGGGTAAATGCCGCCCAGATCATAGAAAAATCCCGAACATCTAACCAGCTCTCAAGGACGGGACGGATAGCTAACAGGACCCGGGGGGTCACCGGCTGACGACTCATACGAGAACACCCCTGGTAACGAAGAATACCCCTTAAAATCTTTTTTAAAAGCAGCTTGCCCTGTAAGGGATCATCGTAACCTGAAACTATATGTAGATTCCTGACAGCTGCTAAATATATTTTGATTGTGCAATGTCGAACTGTGCGGGCTAAATAAGACGCAAAAAAGATAAGTGTCCCCTCCGAGGCAGGTAAAATATCACCTGTTGGAGATGTAAGTCTGTTCATAAGGCAAAATGAGATAAAACGCTTTTCTCCGGATGTATAGGTGCGTTTGGTGTTCCATGATAAGGTCCAGTTAGCGTACCTTAGAACTTCATCCTTCAGAGGGTCATGAACGAAGGACGGTATTGGGTGCGAGATCCCAGAAGCGTTTGACCTGGAAACGTGAGAGGGCGTCAGCAATTCCGTTATCTACCCCCGGAACGTGGTGGGGCCCGTACCAAGAAGTTGTGTTTCATGGAAATGAGAACCAAAAAACGGACCAGGTCCATCACCCGGGGAGCTTTTGAGTGACCAGAGTTGATAATAGCCACGACGCTTTCATTGTCGCACCAAAATTGAAGGCGTTTACCCGCAAAATGGGGGTACCAGAGGGCGCAAGTGATAACAATAGGGAAAAGTTCTTGCCATTCAATGCTAATCCCCGTCTTCTTGTTGATAAGGAGGTGAGGCGGCCAGTGCCCTTGGAACCATTTCCCATTAAAATACCCCCCGAACCCAATGGTGCTAGCGGCATCTGCGTACAATTCGAGGTCAGGGGAGGAGGTAACAAAGGAATCAAGGAAGAAGGACCGCCCGTTCCATTGGGTGAGAAAAACTTTCCACATAGTAATATCCCGTTGGAATTGCTTGTTCAGACGGATATGGTGAAAACGGCTGGGAACACCCCTGGTGAGATTGATCATGCGCTGGAGAAAGGTTCGCCCGGGGACCACTACTTTACAGGCAAATTGCAAGGTGCCGATAAGGGACTGGAGGTCCACTAGACGGGCTGAGCGGCGGGCACTAAAGGAATCAAGGAACTGATTAATCCGAGCTAGCTTATCCTCCGGCAGCCTAGCTTCCATGCGGGTACTATCGAGCACAATCCCCATAAATTCCAAGACTTGGGAGGGGCCCAGGGTTTTGGCTGCTACTATTGATACCCGGAGGGACGTGAACGCTTTTAAAAGGGTACTAAAGTTCTCTAAGCAGGTCAGCTTAGAAGACTCTGCGATAAAGAAGTCGTCCAGGATGTGGATAACATGGCCCAAGCCGTAGTTGTGTTTTAAGATCCATTCTAAGGCATCAGAAATTTGATTAAAGAGGAAGGGTGAACTGCGGAGCCCAAATGGGAGGTACAGATCTACATAGTAACGTGATTGCCAATAAATACCCAACAGGTTCCAATCATCCGGGTGAATAGGCATAATTCGGAACGCCGATTTAAGGTCGGTTTTAGCCATGTACGCCCCGGGACCCAAGGACTTCAGAATGCTTAATGCGTCGTCTACCCGTACATACTGAAGAGAATAAGGGTCTTTTGGAATATGATCATTTACGCTGTCACCCGGGGGATAGGATAGGTGAAAGATAGTGCGCCATTCCGTGGAGTGCTTTTTTGGCACCACGCCGATAGGGTGGCACTGGAAATTGGGGAGTGGGGGCGAGAGAAAGGGGCCTGCAACTCTACCCAACGACATTTCCTTACTTAAATTCGCGGAAATAACCCCGGGGTGTTGGGAAGCGGAGATCAAGTTATTGGATACCCGGAATTTTTGGGGACCAAGGTAACCGATACGAGTCCCGTACCTGAGAGCATTAACTAAGTTATCAACAAAAGATCGATTAGGGTGATTAACTAATTCAAGCGCTAATTTATCTACATCGAGAGGGGTGGACACTGTTGGTCTCTGCTTCCGCTGGCACTGTTCCACTTTATTTCTTGCTGCGATCGCCCGGGGTTGCTGATTTGGTGCTTGTGGCATGCTGTTTGGAGCTGGGGCAATTGAAGAGTGCGTGACTGCTGGATCCACAGCGGCGGCAATTGTGGGGGAAGTGACAGGTACGTCGCTGACACCCTGAGGGTTTGTTGAAATCAAAGCAAACGAGGGCAGACCGGCGAGGCTTTTTGCTGGGTTCTTGGTGGGGGCAGTCATCAGATTGATGGTACGGGCTAGAGCATATAGAACAATGGGGCTTAGCGGTACCCGTAAAGGTCACCGTCCAAAGTTCGATATCTATCCTATCCCATGCGATGGTAAGATCGCGAGCTGCGCGGCGTCTAAAGTGCTCATCGTATGTGTACCACGCTAAGCCCTTGAACTTAGTTACTGCGCGGCTAATGATCTGCTGATACTTTATGAGCTCCACCGCCCGGTTGGGGTAGGCCGTGACGATTACCAGCATGTAAGCCATAAACGCGTCCAACCATTTTTGAAAAGAGTCTACAACTGGTTTCTTGGGCTTAACAACAGTAAGCGGGGAGCCCAAGGAGCCTGGGGGCGAGTCCTCGTAACGCAATTGGAGGGCGGGGGTCTGGGTCTGGTACAGTGTTTCTGGCAAAAGCAAAGAGAAATCAACGTACTCACCGCGGAGTATTTTATCCTCGAGTGTCTTGTCCAAGGGACGATTGAGGCCGTTCGGAGACACCACAGAAGGAACACGAGGACTTGGAGTGCTGGAAAACGCGGGAGCAGGCGGGATAACGTCGTTGTGTGGGAGCGATTGAAACACTGCTTGAACAGTCGACGAAACAGTGTCCTGGATCGCCGCTAGTTGAGCCGGGGTAAAAACAGCGTCACACAACTCCATGGGTTCCATTGGTTCTGCGTTTAAATCGACCAAAAGGTCGCTTGTGGCGGACTCCTCCTCCTCTGGGAAGTGGTCCAAGACTTCATCTCGGTCTTGAGGTTCGGAAGGCAAGTTGGACGTGGCGGATTGGCGATTGAGACTCCGTGCGGCCTGTTTGGAGCGCTTCGACGAGGTTGGTGACCTCTTGGCCACTCGACCATCAGCCCGTTTGGTTCGCGTGGGTGCAGAGAGCTGGCGGGTTCCATTCGCTGAACGAAGCCTTTCGACCAAGCGAGCGTGGTTTCCCGTGACAGGAAGATTCAGTTGTTGCAAACGAAGCCGGAGTACTTCGCTGGAAAGCTTTGAAAGGTCGGTACTTGGACGCGATGTCGCGGGCTGGGAACGTGGACGAGCCATAACGAAACTACTTTAAATGATTGCTTTCGTGCAAGCTAACCAAATAATGACTAGAAGTGGCATTTGCAAAGCTTTATAGTCAGACAGTGTCTCAAAATACGGCCAATAGGCACAGTTGTACTATTAACTATCTCAACTCATCATGACTAAGGTCTGGCCGTGAATAGAACTGAATAGGGCTTTGAATACAGGGACCAATCTTTGCGAAGGTAAGAAAATATACGATGACAAACATGCGACTACTCAGTGAGGTTCTAGCCATGAAAAGCTTTTGTTTTCTGCTTAAAGAATAGAGTGCTTTCATTTAATGAAACGGGCTTTCAAGACCTCACCGAACCTAAGACGAGGCAGGCTTTCTCTGCCTACCCCCCTGGGGCTTCATGCTCCATTAACTGCATTTACCCGCTGGTAAATGTCTCATTAATAAGAAAACAAGCTACGCAGACGACAAAAACAGGCAAGTGGCAAGATTTAAACTAAATCGCCCAGAATAATCCGTATATGAACTTCTGATTATTTACATCCTTTTTGCTTTTGTATTTCACTTAGACATTTTTTTCTTTCTCTGTTTTACAGTCTGTCTTTTTTCTTAAAAAGATGTTACACGGGACGATTCACAACGACGATTTTTAGCTCCACACAGCGTTGCAATGCCGGGACAATGTTGCAACCATTCGAAACAATGTCGCAACAATGTTGCAACTAACGCTGTCGTGGGCTTAAAACTACTAGCCTGCAGCGCAGGCGTTTTCTTAGGGCGCGCGAATGGTTTGCTCACGAAAGCGCATGCTGAAAAGAGGGCAGAAATGGGGCGAGTCAAAAGGAGCGGGGTAGGGGGCGGGGAGAGAGAAGAGAAAACGCCTGCCCGAAAACACTGCGAAAATGAGAAACACCCCCTAATTAGTCGCACTTGACCGCTGTTCCGGAAATGAGTAGCCGACCAATCAACACCGAAAAACTATTGCACCGGAAGTAGTGTACATTATGCAAGCTGCTAGTTGTTTACGGGAAGGAGAGTATTGTCGTCTGATTCGAGTGTCAGTGATTATTGTAGATTATTGTAGGTTATGTACGATTTCGTTTAAAGTTAAAGTTGGAGGCAATCCTGGAAAGCAAGGCCTTTCTTCTTCAGAAAATCTGTTCAAGCCATCAAAACGAAAGGATTGCTTTGGGGCAGGAGGGAGGGGCCGTCTGTAGGGTAAGCATTGGTTCACTGATCACTACCAGTGTGACGTCATGTCATACATCGGTGATTTTCAAAATGGCGGGCAAATTTCTTGTTCGTTACGTTGCAAAGGATGTCAATTTTCCGAATGTTTGGCTTCATCTTTTGCCTCCTTCAATACAGGCGGAGCTTTTGAAAAATAACATGGAAATATTCACGATAAGGTTTAGTCGGAAAAAGTTTCAAAAGCATCACATGAGGGAAAGAAAGGTACCGCGAAGTGTCTATAAATTGGCACAGTTTGTATGATCGTTTATCGCTTTCGGGCAACGTGCGAGGTGGTGTGATAATATCCTGATCTCAGAATAGGAGGATTGGTATATGATACATTGAGCTTAATGTACGCCGAGTTTCAGCGAGCCAAAGTGCGTAGTTCTTCTCATCAATCCCTTTAAAGTCGGGCATATGACCTGGTACCGGGTTAGAAACATTCCTGCTCAGTTGTGCTATGCCCCTGATGATTCACAACTTAAATTTAGAGCCTTGGTGTCGATGCATCCATTGTCCCAATATACCCGGGTCTCTTAACCTTCTCTTTCCTACTCTTCCATATGTTTTCTTTTATCTGCAAATTACCTTTTTCTACTTCCTGGAATTTTACACTAAAAAGTTTCAAGAACGAAGTAATTTGGGATGGGTATTCTTGTTGTTGGTGCTGTTGTTGTTTTATTTCGTTTCTCACTTCGTCTTTTTATTGTAGATGTTTTTTTTTTTGTTTTGTTTTTGTTTTGTTTTTACTTGAGTCCCCTGTTCTTTTTTAACACCCTCCTTTAATTAGAACAGCTACAAATTTTTTTTTTCCTTACTCTCGATGTTCTAAAGAACGAAATAATATTATAGATCATCATATTTTGTGGTTAGCAATTTATCTTCTTTAATAACAATTTTTAAAGAGGGTTTAACCCCCTTTTTTTTTTTTTTTTTTTTTTTTTTCCTGCCCATTTCCTTTTCATTTAGCTGGGATAAATTCATCCCCATGCTCCTCCCATTTTCCACTAGAACAGCAACTGGCTTTTTAGCCACTTTCAAAGTTTTAAGAACGAAATAACATTATAGATAATTATATTTTCTGGTTGGCAGTTTATTTATTTATTTATCTATTTTAAAAAAAAAAAAAAAAAAAAAAAAGTCATGTTTAAGTAGGGTAACCCCCTTTTTTCATCCATTTTCGTTTTCATTCAGCTGGGATAAGTTCGTCCCCAGACTCCTCTCATTTTGTACGTCATCATGCTGACGATTAACTATGGCGTGAGCAGCAAAAAAATTGTTTTTGCTACTTTTTGTGGGCCACATCCATGAGAAGAGGAATTTTTGTCTACTAGCTGAGGAGTTTCTAAGTTTTTTTGCTCGCTAATTGGTCTGCTACGGAGGCTATCTGAAGTATTTTAGAGTAAGTAATCATTTACCTTTTTTTCCAAGACCTTTCAGTACTTTCACGTGTCAATTAAAAATGCTGCAGGCATCTTGCTACGGTTATAGCTAATGGATCTATTTGCCCTAGAAACCTGTTTCCCTCGTTTCAAGGTGCTTAACTTTATATTATATTATATATTAACCCTTCAGTTCCTTTTGTTTTATTTTGCACTGTGTATTGTGTTGGACGTGGCTGCATTGCAGTTTGTTGGTCGCTCAATATCAGTGTTTTTAACTTTTAACATTTTACTTTGCACTGTATATTTGTGTTGGACGTAGCTGCATTGCAGTTGTTGGTCGCTCAATATTGGTGCTTTTTCTAACTATTTAACTGTTAACCAATTTTATTTGTTTTTATGCCTACAACACTCTCATTTAGACACACCCTCCCTCCCCACCTTACCCACTATTTAGTGGAGACTTGGGAACCCTTTCATTAGGGATTCCATACCACACCTGTAATGCCACAAAGGTTGCTAGAGAAACTACTGTTTTTTTTTTTTTTTTTTTTTGTTTTTGTTTTTTTTTCAAAGCTATGGTGGGTACCTAACAGTAGGGGTACCATTTTGGGTACTAGTCAACTCTTTGAATGGTTTATGGTGTTCACATACTTCCATTCACTCCACTTTATATTTTATTTTCAACTAATCTTCCTATTAATTTTTTCAGCACAAACTACATATTAACTCAGACATAGTTTAATCATTATCTCCCACAATTCACACCACTTACATATTTTTACTATCTCCTCCCACACTGGCACTTCATATAGTTTTCACTAGTTCTTTATTATTATAATTATTTTTTAACTGCCTTTTATTTATTTTTCAATATATATGTATTTTGTTCTGTAATTTGTTTACTCTACTTTGTTTAGATTAATGTTATTTGACCTATACAGGAGATTGAGATAGATTATTTTGAGCAATAAAATGGGGAGTCTATCATGCAAGTACAACTTTTCTTTTGCATCTTCTCTCAGTCTTTTTCTATTTCCTCAATTTCCTTCTTTCCTGGACTCGACACGGGAATGTCGGGCATATGACCTGGTACCGGGTTAGAAACATTCCTGCTCAGTTGTGCTATGCCCCTGATGATTCACAACTTAAATTTAGAGCCTTGGTGTCGATGCATCCATTGTCCCAATATACCCGGGTCTCTTAACCTTCTCTTTCCTACTCTTCCATATGTTTTCTTTTATCTGCAAATTACCTTTTTCTACTTCCTGGAATTTTACACTAAAAAGTTTCAAGAACGAAGTAATTTGGGATGGGTATTCTTGTTGTTGGTGCTGTTGTTGTTTTATTTCGTTTCTCACTTCGTCTTTTTATTGTAGATGTTTTTTTTTTTTGTTTTGTTTTTGTTTTGTTTTTACTTGAGTCCCCTGTTCTTTTTTAACACCCTCCTTTAATTAGAACAGCTACAAATTTTTTTTTTCCTTACTCTCGATGTTCTAAAGAACGAAATAATATTATAGATCATCATATTTTGTGGTTAGCAATTTATCTTCTTTAATAACAATTTTTAAAGAGGGTTTAACCCCCCCTTTTTTTTTCCTTTTTTTTTTTCCTGCCCATTTCCTTTTTCATTTAGCTGGGATAAATTTATCCCCATGCTCCTCCCATTTTCCACTAGAACAGCAACTGGCTTTTTAGCCACTTTCAAAGTTTTAAGAACGAAATAACATTATAGATAATTATATTTTCTGGTTGGCAGTTTATTTATTTATTTATCTATTTTAAAAAAAAAAAAAAAAAAAAAAAAAGTCATGTTTAAGTAGGGTAACCCCCTTTTTTCATCCATTTTCGTTTTCATTCAGCTGGGATAAGTTCGTCCCCAGACTCCTCTCATTTTGTACGTCATCATGCTGACGATTAACTATGGCGTGAGCAGCAAAAAAATTGTTTTTGCTACTTTTTGTGGGCCACATCCATGAGAAGAGGAATTTTTGTCTACTAGCTGAGGAGTTTCTAAGTTTTTTTGCTCGCTAATTGGTCTGCTACGGAGGCTATCTGAAGTATTTTAGAGTAAGTAATCATTTACCTTTTTTTCCAAGACCTTTCAGTACTTTCACGTGTCAATTAAAAATGCTGCAGGCATCTTGCTACGGTTATAGCTAATGGATCTATTTGCCCTAGAAACCTGTTTCCCTCGTTTCAAGGTGCTTAACTTTATATTATATTATATATTAACCCTTCAGTTCCTTTTGTTTTATTTTGCACTGTGTATTGTGTTGGACGTGGCTGCATTGCAGTTTGTTGGTCGCTCAATATCAGTGTTTTTAACTTTTAACATTTTACTTTGCACTGTATATTTGTGTTGGACGTAGCTGCATTGCAGTTGTTGGTCGCTCAATATTGGTGCTTTTTCTAACTATTTAACTGTTAACCAATTTTATTTGTTTTTATGCCTACAACACTCTCATTTAGACACACCCTCCCTCCCCACCTTACCCACTATTTAGTGGAGACTTGGGAACCCTTTCATTAGGGATTCCATACCACACCTGTAATGCCACAAAGGTTGCTAGAGAAACTACTGTTTTTTTTTTTTTTTTTTTTTTTTTTTTTTTGTTTTTGTTTTTTTTTTTTTTTTTCAAAGCTCAGATGTGATCTACTCATCGAACTCAGCAAAGAACATCGGTGCGTGGTTCGACACTGTCATGTCTATGGACAAACAAACAGCATACGTCAGTCTGCTTCCTACCACCTGCGCAACATTGCTCAAATCAGTAAACATATCTCTTTCCGTCATCGTGAAACTTTGATCTACGCATTCGTAACATCCAAGATTGACCACTGTAATATACTACTCTCAGGTGTTAGGCAGGATCAAGTCCGAAAACTCCAGTATGTCCAGAATTCAGCAGCCCGACTTAACAGGCTCACGTAAACACGAGCATATTACACCTGTACTATGGTTACCCGTTCATGAGTGTATTCGTTTTAAAATTTTACTAATGACTTTTAAATATCTTAATCAACTAGCGCCATCCTATCTCAGTGACCTCTTAATTCACCATAGGCCATCAAGGACATAACGTTCGTCTGATAAAGAACTACTGGTACAGCCCCGCTGCCATCTTAAAACTTATGGGGAGCGAGCTTTCTCCTTTATTGCCCCAAAACTGTTAAGACGTACCTTTTTAGAATTTACTCAGAACTGTGAGAATCATTAAGTATTACGTTTTTTCAGGCTTTTCTATGTTATTTAGTTTTCTTTATCATTCACTGTTGTAAAGCGCTGTTGGTTTAGTAGAGAAACAACGTTTATATAAGATTATTATTAGTTATTACTATTAAACGAACTTTAACAACCAGTTGCAAAAGTGCTGAGCTACTCTGACGAAAAACCGGCCTTCTTAATTCAAATCGCTGCTTGTCACTGACTCGTCCAGTGAGATACAATACTCACCTCACCCTTCCCCTCCATTCAAAGTTGTTCTTCCAAATGTTGAACATGGTCATGTACTGCTAGCAACTTCGGTAAGGGAAGGAGGTGGGATCACAAGCACAAGATCATGGCCAGGCCATTTAAGCAAAAATAAGGTATGGTATAGTGTCTCAAATATCTTTGAAACTCGTTGTAGCTTTTTTAAAAGGGCTATTATACAATAAATCCTTCGTCGGTCAGTTACCTTTTAAACACGGCCGGTTGCACGAAAATCAGTGACCTTTCGATGCGTGCTCGCAGACTTCAATAACCCGTTCATCAAAGTAGTACTAACAGTACTGTTTCCCTCATTTCGTTTAATAGGCCATCTTACAGTTATGCCGGGATGGAAGTGAGGCTGGAGGTGACCTTGTTTTGATACAAACCTTTCTTCTTTACTATGTAAATCAAGTTGTTCTTATGCAAACTAGTATTTTTCAAGGACAATTTCTATAACAAAGCAAAGGAGGTTTGTATTAAGACAAGATCAACCTCAACCTCACATTTACTCGAAGGCTAGGGTACTAAGGGCCTGTTTACATGGAGGTGGAAGACCCCAGATAAGCGAGGTAACATGTGGCGGGTCACCCCACCTATCATGTAAACATGATCAAATAGGCCATTTCCGAGTTCCCCCGGGACTCTGTTTCAAAACGAGGGTAAGTGCTCAACCTTTGACATGGAAATCATTTTTCATTCTCGTGCAAATACAACTCATTTTCACAAGAAAGGTTGTGCACCTAGCCTCATTTTGAAAGCGAGGCTTTTTGGAACTCGGAAGTGGCCTATTAAAATAAAAGATTATATCGAAAGTTGATTACCCTACCTAAGTGGGTTACCTCACCTAACTGGGGTCCCCTACGTCTATGTAAACAGGCCATAAGTCCACAACTGTAAAATAGTCTCTTGTTTGTATAGAGCTTGTTATACTCATTTGATCTCTTAAAATTTGAGAACAATGTACGTTTAAAATATTTTGACGCCGTTTTGGAACTTCATATAATAAAACAACCTGTCTACACTTTAAGCATGTATTTTTCGTGCGATGATCAGATGCGAGAAACTCGCGAAGTTACGAAAAGCTTTAAAGTTTGAGTCTCAAAGAGACATCTCAGTGTATGAAAGAATAAATGTTGTCAAAACATAAGCCTCTTTCAATGGTATCCGCAGTTATATGGAAACACCACCTAATTTTTCTAAAGAGGTCGGAAGAAAATGGTTTTCGACCTCGTATGGAATCATAAACCTGTGAAAATTAAAAAGACCACTCTGATAACATTTTTTATTTTAAGACCAATTAATTAAAAATCGGTTAATATTACTTTAAATTATCACAACGTTTTGATAATAACATTGTCAAATGAACCTGTAGAACTTGTTTGTGCAACGAAGACGACGAAGTTTGTTTGTAAAATACTTTATGGTGTTCTAAAAATATGTATGAAGAAATAAATTATAAAACTGTGATAAAACTAAGAAAAAGATGAGCCATAGGCTAAGGGAATTTTATAGCTTTCAAGCTTAAGCTTGTTTTATCATGTTTACTGTTGTTTTACTTGTTTTTAAGAAAAGATAACAATCCAACTAATCTAAAGCACTTGTTCATAAATATCTGCGTTTCAGAATGCCTCCACTACCAAAGTTTGACCGACGGTAACAGGAAAGTGTCCCACGGTTCATCTCCACTTCTTTGTGATAATACACTCCCACATGGATGGTATCGTTTCCAAGGTAACGCGGGGACAAAAATGCCTACGTCATGCGTTTCTGACTACAGATGTAGTACTCATGCCACTGGCTGGCTTAACGGTGCTCATCCGTCAGTAGAAGAAGGCAAAGTCACCAAAAAGGTCTGCTTCAGCTGGGCCTCAAACTGCTGCAGGTGGTCGATCAATATTGAAGTACTCAACTGCGGAGATTTCTTCCTGTATCACTTCAAAGGAACTCCCCCGGAACATCCATGTACTCTTCGTTATTGTGGTACAGACTGAGGGAATCAAGGTTTTCGAATTCCCATTCTTCGGGACAAAAAAGTGTGTTCAAACGCCCGCCTTAAGTTCAGAATAGACGACCAAGTAGCTTTTCATACTAGAGGGAATTACTTACTATAGAATTTAGTGAATCTGAGAAGTAAAACTTATATTTGCCTAAAGTTTTACTCTCAGAGTTTCAATCCTTACTCCTAATAGTAGGCTTGTTGGCTTGTTTGGTTAGTAAGTTTCCTTGTGAGTTTCTGAAGAAACTGTAGTGTTGCCTCAATAGCAGAGGGAAATGTAAAAAATTGTAGTTTGCATATTTTGCGTTCGCTGATAAAACGTAGCCTTTAATTTAGTGTGCAGTAAACACTCATCATCATCAAGTCTCATCGCGCCTGGTACAATATCTGAAAATTAAAATTACTCAACTTCCTGGTGGATTCTGTCTTAATATGTTTATGCCATTCTTTAATCTAATTTCTTAGGATATGATGTTACTAGTCTTAGTATGGGGGCATAGCTTTAGCATTATACACAAGTGCTTTGAAATACAGTCCAAGGGCTTAACTCCCTGGATGACGCATAGGTTACGTTCTGAATAGTAAAGATTACGTTGGAACCAAGTTATAGGTGCGCTGCTGCCTCTTAGATATTAAGAGTTATATAATTTATAGTGACGTTTATGGCAAACAGCGAACGTCAGATTCAAAATAGAAAATGTGCAGCTAAAAAAAGTAAAAAACAGTTGTTACTAATTTGGGGTGGAAGTAATTAACGATCACGTGGTACAAACTCATTTACCGTTTGCCGTAAAACGTCACTCTAAGTCTCAGTCTCCATTGTTTGCTGTTAGTAATATATCCCGAACCTCCCCACAGCCAGTGAGTCGCTAAGCTCAAAGACCGGGCCCGGGAGACAGCGGCCAGCGAGCCTAGTGACTCCCCCGAGTTCCAGGGTTTTCCAGAGTTTAGTTTACAGTAATTTGTCAGGCCAAAACCCAAATTCACTGCAATGTAGGAAAAAACCTATTTTCACATTACGACGATTTGCCCTTGTAGGAGGGTCGAGAAGATGACGTTTCGAGCCGGCTAGACCTTCTTCAGAGCGAACCAGAGACCGTGCCGTATTTTGTGAGATTCCTGTATCGTTTTAAGCGATCTGGGCTTGTCAAAGGGGCCCATGCAGGAGTAGGGAGAGGGGGTAGAGTACTCTGGGGTTAAAAAGACGGGATAATCAGCGAGGGCTTTTTGGGTTCGATTCCGCGATTTTTTGGGTAGGAAAGTTTGGCAGTATTTTTTGGTTGGCTTGATTCAAGTAGGGATTTTGTTTGGGCAGATTCAAATCAATCTGAGGATTCGTGGTAGCGCCAGCGAATCCAGCCGCGTAGTTCTGAGAACAAAGTAAAACCAAACTTGTTTCAGCTGTTCAGTTTTTGCGACTCTTTTAATTTAATATTCAATACTTTCTGGATATTTTTAAGGCTCGGAAAATTCGGCATGGGATTTTTTTTAGAGGGTTAATGTTTGTTGGAGGCCCTAGGGATTTTTTGGGGTTTTGATATTTACCCCCCTTCGATTATCCCTGTCACTTGTTTGAATTCCGCAGTATTTTCCCCCCTGGAATCACAACGCTAGCCATATCGCTTCAAAACGACAGTGAGGAACACAAAAAAGCGTTAAGTTTATTTCATTTGAATTTTATACCCCAAGATAACCTAACGGATGAGGCGATATTTTTTTCCTTTTTTTAATATTTCCCGTATGATCCCTTTTAATTAATAGCTACCAAACTTTATCCCACTTACAGTGAGCAAATAAAACCGCATAAAATATTGACGAATATATTCAAAACAAGCTGATTACCTCCTGCTTTTAAATGTCGAAAAAAAAATGATAACGCCTTGAAGGACATAAATTTAAATGATAAATATAACAGTGAAAATGAAGGGTGGTCTGACACGTATGACATTCTAAGGACTTTCTTTTCTGAAAAAAATAATAATGATGAAAGAATAATAATAATAATATATCTGCAACTTAGTTTTTAATGCAAAATTTTTAAGTATGGCGCTGAGGAAAAGCGACGCCGAGCTAGTTTCCATTTAAAAGCTGAAAAAAAAAACTAGCATATAGTTTGGTCTTTGGCAACAACCAAACATCAGTAGTCCAAACAAATGCAGCTGAAAATTGAAGTGTTCTCTTTAGAGTATTAATAAGAGAACGAGCTACGCAAACAGCAAAAACATGGCAAGTAACAGAATTTAAACTAAATTGCCCAGAATTATCGGTATTATGAACTTTATTATTTATATTCTCTTTTACTTTTGTAGTTCACTTTGACATTTTTTCTCTCTTTCTCTGTTTTACAATCTTTTCTTTTCTAAAGGTGATGTCACACAGGACGATTCGCAACGACGATTTTTAGCGCAACACAGCTTTGCAATAATGCTGTAACAATGTTGTAACCATTCGAAACAATGTCGCAACAATGCTGCAACGCTGCGCTGGGCTAAAAACTACTGAAGTAGTTTCTGACTACAATCCTCGTCAAAAATCTTGAAACAGTTGTGTGCGTTTCCCCTTCCCCAATGTTGATTTGGGTATTACAGTGGTCTCAGTGCTTCAAAATATGCGTGGCTCAACATGGGAGAGGGAGAGCGCACATTACAGTGAGAACAAAAGTGTGAGGAGTAAATCTCAAGAATTTTTTAGAAAATTCAAGAGAAGCGGTATCTGTTTCAACGATTTGTGACGAGTATTGTAGTATAAATATTGACAGCACCGGACATGCCTGTGAGTCATAAAAGTGGGTATCCATAAATAATTAAACGGCAATTTGATTAGTATGCCGGGAAAACAAGTTGTCACATCAAATTTGCGGATGTACCCAAGCTAAAAAAAGACGCAAACGGTACAAGTTGATTCTTTAAAAACTAAATTGTTTTTCACTTTTATCATTTTGAAAGCGTTAGACGTGACTGTGAGAAAAAGGTTTTGAAAACTAGGGATCGATCAAAGGAACCTTAATTAACAAACTGAAAGTGAACTACTCGCCTTTGTAAAGCGCTTTCTACTAATGACGTCACAAATTTCTGGTCCCTGCTGTGACTCAGACATTAAACCTGACCAGTGTAAGAGTTTAGTATGGGAAAGTCAAGTTCGACAACAAATTTTCGTCGTCTTTGAAGATGTTTATCGTTAAAGGAAACAAAATCCACCTTGGCTTCGATAATAAATATCCTGAAAATAATCAACTCGTGCCAAGACAGCGTTAAACGTGGAAAAAACTGTACTGATGAGTGGTTTTATTTCTTATGCGGCGTCATATTTGCTGTGGGTAAAATTATGTTAAAATGTGTGGAGAGCAGGGCTTCATAGCTGTGCGTGAAACGGTGCATTTGGTTAAATTTATAGGCAAAGGTTGCTCAATTTTTTTTTCGAGCGCTTATGTTACGCTATAGTACTACGGAATATAAAGTACTAAAGTATTCGTCGCGGATTCATATGGTCTACCTGGCCGCACAACAACAGAACAAACTTATACAATTTCCGGTTTGTGCTAATATTGGTGTGCTTTTCACCTTAGATATTCTGTCACAGGCTTGCGAGAAGCACATCCAAACTCGATTTTCTGTTTAGCAATTTCGGTTTTGGAGTATTACACAGCCAATAATGTTATGTCATGTTTCAGTGCATAGCGGTGCTTTCTGTAAGACACAGAGCTAGGGATCCGATTTCAGTAGCCTTCTTTGATCGAGTCGCTTTATTTTCTGATTTTAACCATTTATTTGAGTTACTGGACCAGGTTTTGCTCCCAATAGCAGTAGTGCCTTTTATATATTGGAATTATGCTCAAAAAACATTTTAAAAACGCTCACTGCGAATTTTATGAACAATTTTCATGTCGGAAACGTATGTTTCCCATACAAAGCCTTGGAGTAGAATGCAAAGTTTGTCTGAGTCACGCGGGGGGTCTAAGGTGACAAAACCTATTTTTAGTAATAGTATAAAGCGCTATTGAAGTAGAAAGAGCATCGTACCGACTCTCTATACGTACCTAAAGAGATCCCGCAGCAAGAAGTATCACCAGCTGAGTCTTCTAATCTGCATTACTTGGTTCACCGCATGTATCTACCCTTTAATATTATTTTCCCCCAAATAATTTCGAAAAATTTAACATCTTTCAAGGCTTAATCGAATAGAAAAGTCCAACTTATTAATGTTTTTCTTTTGAAGGCTGTTAAGTCATGAAGGTGCTGAAACAAATCTTCTGTATGTCCGTTATATCTGTTTTGGGCCAAGTGCACTGCGCAGTGGTAACTCCACAATGCCCGAGCAGTGGATACGAGATATCCATACTGGGTTGGATGTTACAAGGACACATTTACAAAACGATGGAGGCAAACTCCCCGCTAGGTTGCTTATTCGCTTGTAGAGAAGACGATCGATGCCAAAGTTTCAATTGGGTGATCTCTCGTCACTTGTGCGAGTTTAATAACAGAACAAAGGAAGCCAGACCTAAGGATTTCGTTTCAAACACAGACAGATTTTACTTTAGACGATACAAAAACAGAGGTAAAAAGGTGTTTTAGACAATACTACCTAAGAAACAGAGAAGACCTTATTGAAACATTTGAAAACAATCAAAGACCTGTTCAGGTTTTGGGGGTGTCGTAAATTCACTTCAAGTAATACGTTTCAGTATTTAGGCCACTAGGACTTAAAGATTGATAAAGATTTCAGCGTCATTGCAACAAATCAAATTCCCCACTTTAGAAATGAGGTGGAAACTGGGCCTTTAACTTTCGCAAGGAAGTATGGGACTGCTCTGTGGACAGGGATCCCAGAAGTCTTTGCGAAAGGTAACTCGGCTTAGTTTCCTACCGTTTCTAAAGGGGCAAATGCAAAACAGAGTTCAATAGAGAGGACAGGTCATTACGTTACGTTGCCTGGTAGCAACATTTCTGGACGACAACAAACCAAAATGTCACTTAAAAAGTAGATTAGCACTGTTTCAAACTTTATCGATCTTATTTAATTTCATTTAATTTGTCAAATGTTGACGACATTTTGGGGTTGAATCCGAAAGGACCGTATCTAAGTTTAGAAAAAGGAAAAAAAACATTCTGTTGTGCTCACCTACTCCATAAAGTAGGCGAGTGAAATTAGGAAGTTTCATGTCGCAGTCGTTAAACAACGGTCAAGAAATGTACAAAAAAGCGTGATGGACGTGCAAAGTCGTTTTTTATGGCGACTCTTCCAAAACCGAATTCACGAAAACGATCGAGAGCTCCACATGATGGCGCACTGGTTTGCTGAAGAGATGACCCAAGCAAGAATCTCAAAATAACTAATTAATATTTCTCCAGGAAAGATGGGGACAAAAAATCCACCACAAATTAGCAAACACTTACGACAAATTGAAGAAGATAAAACCATAAAAATATGAAGACAGTGGCAGGTCGGAGTCCGGGGAGGTGGTGGGAAAAATTTTCAACTAATGGCAATAGCTGGAAGGGCCGCGCTAAACATATAACAAGTCTTTTATACAGAACTAAACACGTTCGATCTCCTGATTGGCCAGGGAACCACCGCCTGCACACTGCTGATAAGAAACGGGAAATGCCTCGAACTAAAATCACAGTATGATTCCATCTTCTCATCATAATGATTGTTTTTGCTAATATAAACCTACTGCTTTTTTGCTGTTCGCCGTCGCCGTTGCAAAAACTCCCTCTTGTTGTGATCTAGAAATTTTGCTACCACTGTAACATGACGTCACACTTCTCCTCTCTAAATCTGTTCTGTCTCTCCAGTCCCTCTCGGTTCAATTCCTGAACTGCCGGCTGAATCTTGCAAGGAAGTAATGGCAAGCGAGGAACAAGCGGTTAGCGGCAAGTACTGGTTATACACCATAAAAGACAACATTCCTGTTCCAGCTCACTGTGAAATGGAAACTTTCGGTAAGTTCTAAACTACACTGAAAATACCCCTAGAAACACACTGCAGGCTTCTTATTCCTAACCGTGGACATTTAATAGGCAGACTAACCTTTTCTTCTTTTCGTATCACCGGCAGTCACCTCTATTTCAATTGCCAGAGCACCCTATAGAAACCCAATGATTTGGTCATTTTTACGTTTGTCCTCGGGTTTGCACGTGTGTAGTTCTGATCAGTATTACGGCTACTTTAAGCATGCAAGTTTATCCTGCATTGATCAAATACCTAGCGTTTACAAAACTTTTGTTTTTGCACGTCCACACTAAAACAGTAAGAAGGCGTTCAAAAGTCTTTTTATTATTATTTTAGAAAGCGTTTTTAAAAAAATTCCATCGTGCAAGTTTGCGTTTTCAAAAATAAACCGATTAGGTAGGGAAAAGAGGTCTTCCGTTTCTCGTCCCACTAAAAGACTAATTGCTGGGCGCCCACAGGCAGGTTTTGTAACGCCTCTAGAGGGGCATAGCCTTGGAATATGTCCATACTTGAGACCACGGCTAATAATAATAATAATTTAATGACGATTTACATTCATTGATCAACAGCGCTTAACAACTTTAAAAAAAAACTACAATAAAATTCAAATTTGTAAAACTAATTACATGCATGTACATGAATATTAACAATGTATATTAATAATAATAATAATAATAATAATAATATAGAATATTTATAATGATAATAATAAACTTAATTAGTAAAACTAATAAGTGAATGTCAACAGGTTGCGTTGTAAAACCTGCATGAAATAAATAAGTTTCCAGCTTGCATTTAAAAATAGCTAATGATTGAATATCACGTAATTCAGCTGGCAAACTTTCCATAAATATGGGGCAGCAGCAGAGAAAGATCTGTCACCTAACGTGACAAGCATTTTTCCTTTAGGAGGGTATAGCAATAAACTTTGATTTGATCTAAGATTATATATAGACCTAGGCTTAATGTTAATTAGTTCTATGATATACTTAGGTGCCAATCCATGAATAGCTTTAAATGTTAAAATTAAGATCTTAAAATGAACACGATGTGATCTACTCATCGAACTCAGCAAAGAACATCGGTGCGTGGTTCGACACTGTCATGTCTATGGACAAACAAGTAAACAGCATACGTCAGTCTGCTTCCTACCACCTGCGCAACATTGCTCAAATCAGTAAACATATCTCTTTCCGTCATCGTGAAACTTTGATCCACGCATTCGTAACATCCAAGATTGACCACTGTAATATACTACTCTCAGGCCGGTCTTAGGCAGGATCAAGTCCGAAAACTCCAGTATGTCCAGAATTCAGCAGCCCGACTTAACAGGCTCACGTAAACACGAGCATATTACACCTGTACTATGGTTACCCGTTCATGAGTGTATTCGTTTTAAAATTTTACTAATGACTTTTAAATGTCTTAATCAACTAGCGCCATCCTATCTCAGTGATCTCTTAATTCACCATAGACCATCAAGGACATTACGTTCGTCTGATAAAGAACTACTGGTACAGCCCCGCTGCCATCTTAAAACTTATGGGGAGCGAGCTTTCTCCTTTATTGCCCCAAAACTGTTAAGACGTACCTTTTTAGAATTTACTCAGAACTGTGAGAATCATTAAGTATTACGTTTTTTCAGGCTTTTCTATGTTATTTAGTTTTCTTTATCATTCACTGTTGTAAAGCGCTGTTGGTTTAGTAGAGAAACAACGTTATATAAGATTATTATTATTTATTACTATTAAACGAACTTTAACAACCAGTTGCAAAAGTGCTGAGCTACTCTGACGAAAAACCGGCCTTCTTAATTCAAATCGCTGCTTGTCACTGACTCGTCCAGTGAGATATAATACTCACCTCCCCCTTCCCCTCCATTTAAAGTTGTTCTTCCAAATGTTGAATATGGTCATGTACTGCTAGCAACTTCGGTAAGGGAAGGAGCTGGGATCACAAGCGCAAGATCATGGCCAGGCCATTTAGGCAAAAATAAGGTATGGTATAGTGTCTCAAACATCTTTGAAATTCGTTGTAGCTTTTTTAAAAGAGCTATTATACAATAAATCCTTCGTCGGTCAGTTACCTTTTAAACACGGCCGGTTGCACGAAAATCAGTGACCTTTCGATGCGTGCTCGCAGACTTCAATAACCCGTTCATCAAAGTAGTACTAACAGTACTGTTTCCATTACAGTTATGGATGGAAGTGAGGCTGGAGGTGACCTTGTTTTGATACAAACCTTCCTTCTTTCCTATGTAAATCAAGTTGTTCTTATGCAAACTAGTATTTTTCAAGGACAATTTCTATAACAAAGCAAAGGAGGTTTGTATTAAAACAAGATCAACCTCAACCTCACATTTACTCGAAGGCTAGGGTACTAAGGGCCTGTTTACGTGGAGGTGGAAGACCCCAGATAAGCGAGGTAACATGTGGCGGGTCACCCCACCTATCATGTAAACATGATCAAATAGGCCATTTCCGAGTTCCCCCGGGACTCTGTTTCAAAACGAGGGTAGGTGCTCAACCTTTGACATGGAAATCATTTTCATTCTCATGCAAATAAAACTTATTTTCACAAGAAAGGTTGTGCACCTAGCCTCATTTTGAAAGCGAGCCTTTTTGAACTCGGAAGTGGCCTATTAAAATAAGAGATTATATCGAAAGTTGATTACCCTACCTAAGTGGGTTACCTCAACCTAACTGGGGTCCCCTACGTCCATGTAAACAGGCCATAAGTCCACAACTGTAAAATAGTCTCTTGTTTGTATAGAGCTTGTTATACTCATTTGATCTCTTAAAATTTGAGAACAATATACGTTTAAAATATTTTGACGCCGTTTTGGAACTTCATATAATAAAACAACCTGTCTACTCTTTAAGCATGTATTTTTCGTGCGATGATCAGATCCGAGAAACTCGCGAAGTTACGAAAAGCTTTAAAGTTTGAGTCTCAAAGAGACATCTCAGTACGAAAGAATAAATGTTGTCAAAACATAAGCCCCTTTCAATGGTATCTGCAGTTATATGGAAACACCACCTAATTTTTCTAAAGAGGTCGGAAGAAAATGGTTTTCGACCTCGTATGGAATCATAAACCTGTGAAAATTAAAAAGACCACTCTGATAACATTTTTTATTTTAAGACCAATTAATTAAAAATCGGTTAATATTACTTTAAATTATCACAACGTTTTGATAATAACATTGTCAAATGAACCTGTAGAACTTGTTTGTGCAACGAAGACGACGAAGTTTGGTTGTAAAATACTTTAAGGGGTTCTAAAAATATATGTATGAAGAAATAACTTATACAACTGTGATAAAACTAAGAAAAAGATGAGCCATAGGCTAAGGGAATTTTATAGTTTTCAAGCTTAAGCTTGTTTTATCATCTTTACTGTTATTTCACTTGTTTTTAAGAAAAGATAATAATCCAACTAATCTAAAGCATTTGTTCATAAATATCTGTGTTTCAGAATGCCTCCACTACCAAAGTTTGACCAACGGTAACAGGAAAGTGTCCCACGGTTCATCTCCAGCTCTTTGTGATAAGTCACTCCCACATGGATGGTATCGTTTCCAAGGTAACGCGGGGACAAAAATGCCTACGTCATGCGTTGCTCCTCACAAATGTAGTACCCATGCCACTGGCTGGCTTAACAGTGCTCATCCGTCAGTAGAAGAAGGCAAAGTCACCAAAAAGGTGTGCTTCAGCTGGGGCTCAAACTGCTGCAGGTGGTCGATCAATATTGAAGTAATCAACTGCGGAGTTTTCTTCCTGTATCACTTCAGAGGAACGCCCCCACAACATCCATGTAATCTTCGTTATTGTGGTACTGACTGAGGGAATCAAGGTTTTTGAATTCCCATTCGTCGAGGCAAAAAAATGTGTTCAAACGCTCACCTTAAGTTCAGAATAGACAACCTAGTAGCTTTTCATACTAGAGGGAATTACTTACAATAGAGTTTAGTGAATCTGAGAAGTAAAACTGTATATTTGCCTAAAGTTTTACTCACAGAGTTTCAATCCTTACTCCTAATAGTTGGCTTGTTGGCTTGTTTGGTTTGTAAGTTTCCTTATGAGTTTCTAAAGAAACTGTAGTGATGCCACAATAGCAGAGGAAAATGTAAGAAATTGTAGTTTGCATATTTTTCGTTCGCTGATAAAAAGGTAAAAACCAACGTAGCCTTTAATTTAGTGTGCAGTAAACACTAATCATCTTCAAGCCTCATCTTGCCGGTAGGCACATAAGGCCTCCACGCTGTCTGACCAACACTTTCTGTCTTGTGCAACCGCTTTGGCCAGCTCTTTCACCCAGCTTTGTTTCGCTATTTCTCGACTGTCCTTCTCCAAGTAGTTTCTGGTCTTCCTCTCACGCTCCGACCTTCAGTAGTCCATCATAATGCTGTGAAGCAGTCGTTCACACCCTCTCTCCTAATTATATGATCTAGCCAGTTCAACCTTCTTTGTCGCACCTCATATCTTATGTCATTGATCTCAGCCAACTCAACCATTCTCTTGTTTGTCATTCTCTCCTGCCATCTAATCCGCAGTATCCGTCTCAAAGCCCTGGCACTGGAAGCTATTTAGCTTCTGTTCATCGTTCTTGGTGATCTTCCAAGTTTTACAGCCGTATCTTGATTCTCCTTCCTATTTCTCTAGCTGCCCAGACCCTTCTTAGTCTCTGGAATGTGTCTTGTGCCTTTTGCGGACGGTGCATAATGTCCTGGTTACCTTCACCCTCCTTGTCTACAGTAGCTCCAAGGTATGTAAACTCCACAACGTCTTCCACTTCTTCACCATCCACCATAACGTTTTCCCTACTAGTGGAACACTCAGTCCTTGGCCTTAGTGTCTTGCACTTTCTCCCATTAAGTTTGAGTCCTGCTCTGGCTGCTTAATTCCTCCCCAATCTCTTAGTCTTTACGTACAAGTCATTGACTCGATGACAGTGGTGCAATGTCATCTACGAAATCAAGGTCCTCCAGCACTGTTGTTATCTCTCTTCTCTCAGTCGTTTGCTGTTGCCTTCCTCATGACCCAATCCAAGCAAAGTGAGATTAGGAAACCTGACATCCCGCACCCCTGTTTTACCCCAGACTTGATCATAAACCAGTCTGATGTCAAACTCCCGTCAACTACCGTCGACAACAGCCGTTAACACTACATGTTGTTAAATATTGAGGCGGTAACTATTCTGAAAGCTGACTACTTTACTATGCGTTGTGGTTGTGATTCAGTCTTTTAAAAGCTGAGACATCCACGTGTTTACTTTTGAAAGCGATTAATGTTTAAGCATGAAGTTCAGTTTCATCCAATATATATAGAGAATGAAAAAATAATTGTGATATTCTGTAATCTAATTTCTTAGGAAATGATGTTACTAATCTTAGTATGGGGTTATTACTAGCTTTAGCATTAAATACTAGTGCTTTGTAAGATGTACATGAAATACAGTCCAAGGGCTGAACCCCTGGCTGACGCGTTGGTTGCGTTCTGAATAGTAAAGATTACGTTGGAACCAAGTTATTGCTGCTCTGATGCCTCTTAGATATTTAACAATTATTCCTCGAGCCCGAATCTATTGACTCAGAGGTCATAAGGGTGACAGGAATAATTGTTTTAGTAAAATCTAACTAGTTGGTCAAAAATATCGAGACTAAACAACTTTAGCTAGCAAAACGCGATTCAGCCGCCATTGTTTTGGTTTTCAAAGCCGACGCTTTCAGCTACTAGTGGGCTATAACATATAGCCTAGAAGGAGCTTAACCAACAGAACGCAGGATTGATAATAGACCACTAGTTGGATTTTACTATTAGGAGATATATACTTTATAGTGACGTTTATGGGAAACTGCAAACGTCAGATTCAAAATAGAAAATGTGTAGCTAAAAACAGTACAATACAACTGTTACTTGTTTGGGGTGAAAGTAATTAACTGTAAAGTGCAAGTTAAAGAAAAACATTGTCACGTGGTACAAATTCATTTGCCGTTTGCCGTAAACGTCACTATAAGTCTCAATCTCCATTGTTTGCTGTTAGTAATAGATCCCGAACCTCCCCACAGCCAGTGAGTCGCTAAGCTCAAAGACCAGGCCCGGGAGACGGCGGCCATCGAGCCTAGTGACTCCCCCGAATTCCAGGGTTTTCCAGAGTTTAGTCTACAGTGATTTCTCAGGCCAAAACAAAAATTCGGTCCAAAGTAGGAAAAAACCTATTTTCACATTACGACGACTTGCCCTTGTAGGAGGATCGAGAAGATGACGTTTCGAGCCGGATAGACCTTCTTCAGAGCAAACCAGGGACTGTGCCGTACTTTGTGTGATTCCTGCATCGTTTTAAGGGATCTGGGCGGCAGGGCAGAAAAACCGCTGATTGGTTGCCGTTTTCGCGGCAGTTTGTGGTCTCCGCTGACCATCTTACAACGAATCAAGTAGTCTACAAAAAAGAGCAAAGTTTGAAGCCAAATACATAGTTAACCATGGCTAGTTTGGTGATTATGATCTAATATCCCCAAACTAGAACTCATTGACAGGCGATGTCAAGAGTTGTAGCGAAATCAGATTAGGAATACACTTTAGGGTGCTTGCTGAAAATGCGCGGGACAGTGTGTAGTTCATAGAGACATTATACGACCAATAGCTCTTAAACAATTTGCAAAAATAAGAAACAGGTGGAGTATTTAAGGTTCAAAATTCGACCAACCAAAAGGCTAAAAGCCAAGAAGCAAAATAAGAAATACGTAAAAAAATCGAACAGTACGTTTTTCTGTGGCTTGCTGTTTTTTGTTTTTGCATCCCCCTCGCGGTGAAAACACTCAAACGTAATCGCCGGTGAGAAGCTTCCACAAATGTACAGCCAATCTTACCTCTAAAAGGATCGATCCTCTTGCACTTAGAAGGTAGATAGCAGCGCTAAAATATATTTCCTTGGACAAGTAAAAAAAGGAAAAGATTTGTAAACATCAAACTCTTCGCCTACGGCTTGTGTCCACTTACTGACTAGTAGGCGCCAGCTTCCCGGCCTCATGCTTTGCGCGCGAAATTATGAATGAAACTGGAGACGCCGCTCGTTTTTTCCCGCTTCAAAAAGCTTCAAAAATGTCAAAAAATAGTTACCGACCGCTTCACTGTCAAGTTCCGGTCTTTTTGCGTGCGTTTCCGGCGGAAACTTCAGTCCAAAGTTGATTAAATAATGGAAAATGTTTGTGAACGTGGCTCCAGATTAAGAAGCGTGTCAGAAAAGTGTTGGGGTGCCACTAATTATTATTCGGGAAAAGAGGCTGTTTTACGTGGCTACTCTAGGCCGGTTTGGCTATGTTTTGGTCATGCAAAAAAATTGCAAGTGGAAAGTCAAAGGAGGTGCTGTTTTCCGAGTGAAAATGCCTGCACGCAAAGGAACAATTTACTGCCATGTCCGCAGAGGATTCTCACCGTAGCAGCAAACCTTGAAAACTACCAAGGAGGTGCATTTCTTTGCCAAGGCCACCTAAATCTCGTGGACGAAGCTCCCATATTTACCAACCACGCTCTCTACAAACCCCCTACTACGAGAAAGGTATGTTTCTTTTACACTCAAACAACAGTCAAAATGTAGAGAAACAGATCATACATTCTTAGTTTTGTTTTAGAAAATATTAATATTTTGCATTAAATTTTGCCCTATACATTTGTAGACAAAATGTACTACTTCAGTCCTATGTACTACCCCAGAAAAGAAAATAACTTGGACGGATGGAACCTCTCAGACCGCCCCTTTGCAGAGTGTTAATGAGCTAGCAGAGGCAAAACAATTAATCACCAAATTACAGCGCGAAAATGCAGCATTAAAAGAAAGATGCAACAAGCTAGAAGGTATTGTATTGACGTACTCTTAATTTCCACACATTCAAAACAAAGACGACTAGTTTCAACCTTTATTAGAAACATTTTTTTATTAATTTTCAGAGCCAACTTTTGATGAGCAGTTCAAAATGTTCCACAAGTGTCTCACTAAACATTACAAGGATGGAGGGTAGCGGCTATACGACCCTGCAGACATGGAAAAATTTGCCAACAAGTGCACCCCTGGATTGTTCAACCGTGCCTTGTGTCTAGTCAAGAATGATGAAAAACAACAGCTTTCTAAGAAAAGACATGAAATACTGAGACTGCGAGTTGTGGCACTGCTTCATCAGCTGTCTTACTTTAGAAACCAAGTGTGTATAATAATAATAAAAAATAAAATAAATAATAATACTAATAATGATAATGGTAATGATAATGATAATAATAATAGTAATAATAATAATAATAATAACAGGAACCATACTTTAGAAAGACACTTAAATTAAATTAAACACCATGGTGTGTAATAGACACAAGTGTTGCTTGTTTGTTTTCAACAAAAAAACAATCCCTTACAACAAGACTGTGGGTTGCACTTGTCCTTTCATGGTGCCAGTGATGATGCTTTGACAGCTGGCTCACTTCTAGGGTTTAGCACTCACCCGAGAAGTGTGCTAAATCATAAAAAAGGATTGCCTGGAAAAAGCATTCACAAGACACAAGCGATCGTTGAGAGTGCCATAAAGGTACATGTATTTACATACTGAAACAATTCATTATTAAACATCTGCCACTGCACAACACCCTGGCCAAAACAATAAGTTGACACAAGGTGAGGTGGCTGGATGTAAAGAAGCAGGGGCTAAATAGAAGGCACAAGGACCTTGTAACAAGGAGACAAAAACAACAAAAATAGAGTGATGTTATTTGAACCGTGAAACAGATATTAACAAACAGTGCAAAATAGCAAGAGGTAAACAAAAGAAGACAATGGAATTAATACATAATAGTGCGTAATATTCTTCTACCTGTTTCACGGTTTAAGTAAAATGACTTTAATTTATCAGTCCATAGATGTACACTGATCCAGTTAAAAATTTCCTTCCCAACAGAACAACATCTTCCTCCTGCTCATTATAGATGATTTTCATTGTGTCCAGTCTATAAAAGACCCCAAACAGAGCCAGCTGAGCAAGTGCCTTCACATGTGTACTGGAGTAGTGGATCACCAAGAATCTATACCGGCAATGCCAACAACAAGAAATGTCCACCGGGTTGTACCTGTCCGAATTGCTGGGGGTGCAATTGTTAACTGCCGGGGAGGAATTGATGCCAACAAAGTGAACGAGTTGTTTCAAGAGCATTTGTCAAATTATTTTACATTCAGTTATTTAGACTCTCTACCTGCTGATTTCAGCCAGTTTGACCTGACAAATGTAAACAAAAGTTTAGTTGAATTAAGGTATGATTTACAACAAATCAGAAACCTAAAAGTCAAGGTAGTGGTCTAATAGTCATTGGGTGCCACAAGCTTGTACAAAAAGAATAATATAACACTTTTAAGTAATAGATTTTAGTAACGTATTTCATCCAAACTTTTCATGCCATTTAACACTTTGGCATAAATCAATGCCACAGAAATTTTACAATTAACTGGCACCATAAATATCTTTATTATAAATTCCCCCTCAAAAATGAAATTGGCAACTCCCAATGTCAATAACTAGTTTTACATACAGCCCATCATAAATTTTTTCCACATACCACTTTGCATTGTCTCACAATGTAGGAATTTGACATGGAAAATTTAATATTGAATGGATAATTGACTTTCAAAAAATGTTGCATAAGGGTGCCAAAAAAGAGCATGTACAATGTTTCATGATACAAACAATAACAAATAGCTTGTAGAGTGTATACAGATGAGGCCACACTGTGGCCACACATTTTACAAAAGTTGTCTTGGTAGTTCCTCAAACTGTAACGATCATAACTACTCAATACTGTATGGTGTCAAGTGCCCCATTTGCTCTGAGCAACTTCGTTTAAGAATCCAAGAACTTGCAGACAGTTTCAACAAAGGTTTACAGGCAGGAAATGATGAAACTGACAGAAGCAATGATAATCATGATGACGACGACGATGATGATGGAAGTGACAACTCAGATGATGATGACAGTGATGATGATGATAGCAAACCTGATACACTAGCAAATAGAATACTCATTAAAGCAAAACAATCCCTTTTGCATCTTCCACAAAGTGCTTTATTTAAGTACAGCAACAAAAATTCCAAGAATGTAAACTCCACCGACTCTACTGGAGAAGCAGTAATTGTTAATACTAGTATGGTGTGTGTCACATGTGGCAGGGTCTGTAAGAGCAAAGGGGGCTTGACTCAGCATCAGAACACCCACAAAGGGGTAAATAGTTAAGTGTTTCCCTGAAATAAGAATAACAAAACAATAATCATTTCCTTTTTTAGAAGCAAATCCAAACAAATAATACAAGCCCTTTGTTTCATGTAAAATACCTTGAATAGGAATAGGCATGATAACACAGGAGAGAAACCTTAAACAATGCCTTTGTTGTTGCCTTTGTCTTGCTATAGGTATCTCAAAACAATGCAACTAGCTAGATAACAAATAAGACAGTGATCTTGTGCTTGCATTCGGAATTTGGTCCATACAATATTATATGAGATCTTTGCATTATAAAAGATTAACTCAGCCCAAGTACTATGCCAGTGAGAAAAATATAGTGATAGTCCTGTCGAGAATACTAATAAGGGACAATGTGATGTACAGGAGTAAGATAGTGTCTTCAAAATATTCCATGTTATTTTGAACATGTAAATATAATAAGATTTTCACTTCAAAATACCACATTGTATATGGGCAAGGATTGTGTATAACTCTGCTAATCATAACTCTAACAAAATTGTCAAATCTGATTGGCTCTCAACTGCCCTGATTTCAGCCTTAATTGGACAGTTTAATAGGACAGTACGCGTCATGCCTAAGTAATTGGACAGTACGCGCCATCACGCGCGCGCTTAAATGGCTTTTTTTTCACTGCTAGCAAAACAAAATTTCGAATTTCTTGTGTTTTGGTTTAAAAAATAGCCTATTGTATCACAAATTTTGTTAAAGTTATGATTAATTGGTAACAGAACTTCGCGTCGTCCAATTCGGTCTGTAATCATACTCGTGATTAAACAAATCGGACTCCCGCTACGCGGTCGTCCGATTTTGTTAATCACTCGTATGATTACAGACCGAATTGGGCTCCACTCAGTCCTGTTACCATTACTAATTCTGGATACATGTAAGCTTAAAAATTAATCCTTAAAATTTCACCTTTCTTAAAACAACCTAATTTTGTACAGTAAAATCATTCCAAATCTACATCAGTCCAAAAACAAAGTTATTAACTGTCTAAATCAGTTGGTATAAATTGATCTAAAGAAATTACAAATTGGACAACGCGTACAAAAAAATAATTTCGCTTCTAGCGGAACAATGTAAACAATTCACACCAAGGAATTCATTGAACAGTGTCAAGTCAAGTCAATCTTTATTTAAACACGGTAAAATCCATCAGGAATTTAAAAAAATTAAAAATAACCTAACTATCCTAAACAAAATTCAAAACCTGACTACAACTAATCTAACTAAAACCTGTTTTTCATGAATGCCGTGTATAACATTAAAAGTGAACATTAACTAATCTTTTAAATTGACTAAGAGATTCGGCTTCTCTCACATGACAGGGTAGGCTGTTCCAGAGAACTGCTCCGCTATAAGTAAAGCTGTTTTTCATGAAATTAGTTCGCGGAAATGGGACAAATAGTTTGTTAACAGAGTCCCTCAGGGAGTAACGCGTTTCATTTCGTTTAACAAACTTAGATGATAAATATTCAGGAACAAGGCCATTTAAAGACTTGTATACCATTATGGATTTCTGTATTTGAAATTGAGTGCTCAAGTCTTTCCAATCGAGTTGTCTAATCAAACGGTTAGCATCAGCATCATAGCTAGAGAAGGTTAAAACGCGAGCGGCACGGTTCTGAAGCTTCTGTAGCCTGTCAAATAATGTTTTACCACAATTACCCCAGACAAGATTGCAATAATCGAAATGAGATTGAATTAGTGAGTTGTATATATAGTGAAGGGTAGGTGGAGGGACAAAAGGTCTAATTCTTTTTATTGCTCCAATTCCGGAAGCGACCTTTTTAGATAATTTATCAATGTGTGTTTGCCACCGTAGATTTTCATCAATAAATATTCCAAGCGATTTGACAGAGGAAACGTGTTCTATCGGAACATTATTAATCGAGAGCTCAAGTGGGTTCGACAAAGTACTCAATTTTTGTCTGGAGCCAATTAGCATGAATTCAGTTTTAGAAGTGTTCAAAGTAAGTTTATTGGAAATAAGCCATTTGTTTAGGTTATCTAAATCGTGACTCAGAGTTAACTGTATTGAATTCACATCAACGCCAGCATAAGTAAGATGTGGATATATCTAACCTAGAATCAAAAGCCCATTAAACTTGTAACTCAGGTGCTATGAAGTGCTATTTTGTTTGAAAGTTTGGTTACTTTTAGTAATGGCTTCGCCAACTGTTAGGTGCCGCATTATACGCCTGCACGCAGCGCACGCTGCACCGCCGCCATCTCTTGGAGGATAAATAGCATCCAATGCAAATTTCGGTTAACTCATTAACTCTGAAAACGTTCACTATGTCAAAGACGAAAAATGTCTTACCTTTAAACTCAGTTGTGTAACTATAGGATCACCGAGACTTGTTGCAGGAAAACCAAACAATCGCGTAGAAGAAAGTTGATCGAAAAAAGCACATGGTTTGCTTGGCACGACTCCGTCCGTTTAACGTAATACAATCACAAAGATTACCTCCAAAGCGAAGCAAAACAAAATGATACCATTATATACAAGACCTTTCAGTGATGTATTTCAACACAGTGCTCTTCAAATTTCGGCCAAATATCTCTCATTCATGATCGCTCGATTGTAGCTCCTTCGGATCGCTCATTCTTTTGAACCAACTGCATCTGCATATGGTCAGCGGAAGGCGCAAGCGCATGCTCTCAGTGGAATTTTTTTTAACCAATCAGCGGTTTTTCTGCCCTGCCGATCTGGGCTGGTCAAAGGCCCAGGAGTAGGGAGAGGGGGTAGAGTACTCCGGGGTTAAAAAGACGAGATGATCAGGGAGGGCTTTTTGGGTTCGATTCCGGGATTTTTTTGGTGGGAAAATTTAGCAGTATTTTTTGGTTGGCTTGATTCAAGTAGGGATTTTGTTTGGGCAGATTCAAATCAATCTGAGGATTCGTGGTAGGTCAGCGTATGCCAGCCGCTTAGTTCTGAGAATAGTATAAAACCAAACTTGTTTCAGCTGTTCAGTGTTTTGCGGCTCTTTTAATATTCAATAATTTCTGCAAATTTTTAAGGCTCGGAAATTCGGGATGGGATTTTTTTGTGGGGGGTTAATGTTTGTTGGAGGCTTTAGGGATTTTTTTTGGTTTTGATATTTTTCCCCATTCGATCACCCCTGTCACTTGAATTCTGGAGTATTTCCCCCCTGGGATCACAACGCTAGCCATATCGCTTCAAAACGACAGTGAGGAACAAAAAAAAAAACCGATAAGTATATTTCATTTTAATTTTATACCCCACGATAAGCTGACGGACGAGGCGATATTTTTTTCCTTTTTTTAATATTTCCCATATGATCCCTTTAATAGCTACCAAACTTTATCCCACTTACAGTGAGCAAATAAAACCGCATAAAATATTGACTAATATATTCAAAACAAGCTGATTACCTCCTGTTGATTAATTTTTCTCATGCTTTCAAATGTCGAAAGAAATTAATAATGCTTTGAAGGACATAAATTCAAATGATAAATATAACAGAATAAAAATGAAGGGTGGTCTGACACGTATGAAATTCTAAAGTCTTTCTTTTCTGAAAAAAAAAAATAATGATAATAATAATGTATATATGCAACTTAAGAGAAGAGAGAAAGCGACGCCGCTAGTTTCCATTTTAAAGCTGAAAAATCCTAGCATATAGTTTGTTTTTTGGTAACAAAACAACCAAACAACAGTAGTCCAAACAAATGCAGCTGAAAATGGAAGTGTTCTCTTCAGAGTATTAATAAGAAAACGAGCTACGCAGACGACAAAAACAGGCAAGTGGTAAGATTTAAAGTAAATCACCCAGAATAATCCGTATATGAACTTTGTTATTTAAATTCTTTTTTACTTTTGTATTTCACTTAGACATTTTTTTTTCTTTCTCTGTTTTACAATTTTTCTTTTTTCTTAAGATGTTACACGGGACGATTTGCAACGACGATTTTTAGCTCAACACAGCTTTGCAATGCCGGGACAATGTTGTAACCATTCGAAACATAGTCGCAACAATGTTGCAATTAACGCTGTGTTGGGCTGAAAACTACTGAAATATTTTTTGGCCAGTATCAATATTAACAAGCACTGGACATAACGGTGAGTCTTATCAGTGGGTAGCCATAAATAATTAAACGGCAATGTTATTAGCATCAAAAGTGGGCTTGGCATGTGTGAGGAGCCTACCGGGAAAACAAGTTGTCCCATCAAATTTGCAGACCCCATCTAAAAGACGCAAACGGTACAATTTGATTCTTTAAAAACTAAATTGTTTTTCACTTCTATAATTTTGAAAGCGTTAGACATGACTGAAAAAAAAGGGTTTTAAAACTATGTATCGAAAACGGCTAATTTTAGGCATTATCAAACGTGAACGTACGGTCAGTAAAGGGGATTTGAAATAGTGGGACCATCGAATTTGAGTAGGAACCTTAATCAACAATCTGTAAATGAAGTACTCGCTCATACTCGCCTTTTTATTGAATCAGAATGAGCATCGACTCGACTCTCTATAACTAATAAGGAGATCCCGCAGCAAGAACTATCACCAGCTGAGTCTTCTAGTCTGCATTACTTGATACACCGCATGCATGTACATTTACCCTTTAATGATATTTTCCCCTTGATAATACCCTTTAATGATATTTTCCCCTTGATAATTAATATGTTTCAAGGCTTAATCGAAGTCTAACTTATTAACATTTTTCTTTTAAAGGCTGTTAAATCATGACGGCGTTAAATGAAATCTTCTGCATGTCTGTTATGTTTGTTTTGGGGCAAGTGACTGCGCAGCTGTTAATGCGCAATGCTCAAGTAGTGGATACGAGATATCTTTTTTTTTTTTTCAAAGCTTTATTGGGTGCTCCTCTAGTAATGTACACTATAAATTTGTAATACAGCACACACACACACACACAAAAAGAAAAAAAAAAAAGAAGCAAAAAAACCCAAAAGGGGTAGGTGCAACGAGACTAACGTCCCATGCGAGGCACCGCCCCTAGATTAAGACCCGGGTTAAAAAAAAAAAAATGAGTACACGAACATTCGTACAAAAAATAAAATAAATTACGAGTGGCATGGGCACGTAGGGACTAGTGTCCACGTGCAGGGTTAATTGATTTCATATACCCGCGAAAGGTGAGTGCTCATTAATTTGCGAACAAAAGGTTGAAAGGCAGTAGGCGAGGAAAAACTGGTTGGGGGTGCTAGCTTACAAACATAGTTCCATAGTTTAACAATACGGTTAAAGTACGAGGCCTGAAAGGATGATGTTTTGCAAAAAGGGGTGCGAAGATTAAAGGAGTTACTTAGTCTTGTACGATCATGGGAAAAAAAAGATACATAATTCCGAACATCTAAATCGGTACTACAGTAAAGGCATTTATAAAAAAAGATCAAATCTTTGAGTTCACGATCTAGAGAAAGTGGAAGTGAGTCTAGCAAAATCAGCCGCTCTTTGTACGACGACTCGTCTTTGCGCGTGCGTAAAATCCACCTGCTTGCACGTCTCTGCACCTGTTCCACCTTAGCATTCAGAGTAATGTAAGCGGGCGACCAGACTTGGGTGGCGTAACAAAGCTGTAACTTGACCAAAGACAAATAGAGAGAGCGCCTAACAGAGACGCTAGAAAGCAGGGGACAAGTCCGTTTAAGCAAACCAAGAAGCTTGTTTGCTTTCGCAGTGATAGTGTGGATGTGTGAGTCCCAAGAGAGCGTACTAGTTATGATGACCCTAAGATCTTTTTCTTCTGAAACGCTTGTCAGGGCTGTGCCATCAAGGGTGTAGTCAAAAGCAATCGGAGTCTTTTTCCTAGTCACAGTTAGTACTTTACATTTAGACGTATTAAATCTAATATTATTGCGCTGCGACCAGACGTGCGTATTAGAGAGAGTGTTTTGTATGAGGTCACAGTGTTCTGCACACGAGACATTTCGGTATAGCTTGGTGCCGTCGGCGTAGAGTGGAACCTTCACGCGGTAAGCAGCTTTGTCCGGCAGATCATTTATGAACAAAGTGAACAACAGGGGGCCTAAAATGCTCCCCTGCGGAACGCCAGAGGTTACAGGAGACCAATCAGAAGCTGCATTCTCAAGCACCACCCTTTGTGTACGCTCAGTTAGGTATAGTCCTTGAACCAGCAGAACAGTTGACCTTTTACACCGTTAAGCCTCAGCTTTGCCAGAAGAGCGCTGTTATCGACAGTGTCAAAGGCCTTAGCAAAGTCCGGGTAAATCATATCTGACTGAATGTTATTATCCAATGACTGACTGACTGTGTGTAGGACTGACAACAGCTGAGTTACACAAGAACGATTTGGGAGGAATCCATGCTGCAGTACACTTATGATCGTAAAATCGATGGCCACGCAGCGCTCCAGAACTTTGCTAACAATTGGGAGTAAGGATATAGGGCGATAATTTTTTGCATCCTCTTTAGAATCTTTTTTGTGGATTGGTGTAACATCTGCGGATTTCCATTCACGAAGAATTTGACCTATGCTTAGAGAGTGATTAAAAAGGGAATACAAGCTGGGTGCTATTTGCTCGCTGCACTCCTTCAGCAGGCGAGCTGGAATTTTGTCTGGACCACATGCTTTTGTTGTGTCCAGTTCACTCAAGCGTTCCATTACTTCATCCACCGTCACCTCAATTTGCGAAATTTCCATATCAGTGATAGAAGAGCTGGTAATATATTCACTGTTATTGAGGCCATAAGTTGTTAGGAGAAAGACAGAGCAGAAATATTTATTAAAAAGTTCAGTTTTTCCTACAGGGGTTTCAGCCACCTCGTGGTTGTATTAGATCGTCAAGTTAGCGCTAGACCGCCCGCCCAGAAAAGCTTTATGATAGCTCCAGAAATTTTTAGGATTATCTTTAAAGGATGCCTCGATTTTCGTCAAGTATCGTTGGTGTTTAGTTCTTACCAAGGTCTTGACATTCTGGCTTAAAATACGGAGTTTTCGCTTGCGTTCAGGAGTTTTATTCAGGCGGAATTTTTTCAGGGCAGTATATTTTTTGCGAATCCAATGGCGCACTTCGCTGTCAATCCAAGGCGGAGAGTTGGTGTTGCGAACTGTTTTGATCGGCATGTGATCTTTTACGGCGGATAGGAACAGGGCCTTCCAGTTATCCCAAAATTCGTTGATGTCAGCTGACGCAGCAATCTCGAAGGGAACTCTAGAGAGAGAGTCCCTGAGATCATCAAAGTTCCCGTTCTTGAAATCGTAAACTTGCCGCTTGACTCCCATAGCCCTTTTAAACTTCAGCTTTATCATGAATTCAACAGCATAGTGATCGGAAGGAAATAAACCCTCCCGCGGATGAAATGTTGAAACATAGTCAATGATCTCTGGCCAGTTAGTTAACAGCAAATCGAGCTTGTTACCCACAATGTGCGTAGGACCAGTAATAAACTGCTGAAAGAAATTATTGGCCATGAGCTCGCAGAATATATTATGATCTGTTCGACATACCGGTATTTGTCGGAGCCGACTGATCGCCAGACCAGTCCAGTTCTGGTAAATTAAAATCGCCAATAGCTACCAGGCAAGTGGACTCGTTGTTCTCACAAAGCGACATATTTAACTCCAATAATGGCTCAGGCGAATCGTCAGGATGATAGAAGCAGTAGAGCAATAAAGGCTTGTATGTCCGTTTCTAAGTTCCACCACAACCAGCTCAATTCCTAACCTTTCCAGGTCGGTACGTCTAGAAGCGTGTATAGTATTCTTAACAGCAATCAAAACCCTACCTCCACGGCCGTCTCTGTCTCGGCGAAAAATGTTATAGCCAGGGAGAATTTCGCCGTCTAGAACGGTAGGATTAAGCCATGTCTCGCAGAGTGAGATAACATCAAAGTCCTCTCCGTAAAAAAGCTGCTGTAAAAGAGAAATTTTGCATATCTTGCTTGCACAATCGTGAGGGGAATGAGCCGGATGTTAAAAGGACACATCTACAAGACGATAGAGGCAAATTTCCCACTAGGCTGCTTATTTGCTTGCAGAGAAGATAATCGATGGCAAAGTTTCAATTAGGTGATCTCTCTCCACTTATGCGTGTTTAATAACAGAACAAAGGAACCCAGACCTGAGGATTTCGTTTCAAACCCAGACAGATTTAACTTTATTTAGACGATACAGAAACAGAGGTAAAAAGGTGTTTTCGAGAATACTTCCCAAGAAACTGTGACTGAGAACTTATTGAAACATTTGAAAACGTTTAGAGACCTGTTCAGGAGCTGTGGCTGTTGTAAATTCACTTTAAGTAATACGTTTCAGCAGCCTAGTCCCTGGGCGTTCTCTCTTGATCCGTTGTCCGCACGAAGTCTCTCTTGGTGACATCACAGCTCATGGTAGAGCACAGGAATGACCGAGCCGAAAACACCTGGGCACAGGGCTGACGTTACAGTATTGAGGCCATGAGGATTTTAAGATCGCCCCGTGTACGGGAATCCGGATTCCGGAATCCGGGAAATTTCTGATTGTGGAATCCGGAATCCGACAGTATTTTGAACAACAAGAAAATCAAACGCGCTAGTATTTGGCTACTCTCTTTTTATCGAAAAATAAGGATTGAACAATGGTAATTCGCTAAGGATGACGGAACAGGAAGATAATTCGTCTTGTTACTTTACGATCGAGGAAACTTGGAGCCGTTACATAAGTTACTTTGATCACGCTTCACTATATTTACCGGACTTCGATACTTCCGTTTGGAGGCTGCCTTCAGGAGCCCATGCCAATTCTCAGGTATGTTTTAGATAAATGTCTAAATGTGTGAATAAACGCGGACTGGGAAAATTTGGAGCTATACCACATGAAGAATAATGCCGCAGAAAATAACTACTAAACTAAAGTTTTTGTCACCGTAAAAACCTGTTCTTCGTTTTTGAATTATGTCAGTTCAACGAGTCTCGATATTGCTTTGGAAGTATCTTCTAGTGAGAGAAGAAGTCAGAGTTGTTCTATTGATGGAAAGTGTCCAAATTTCTCCTTGCCGCTTTATTTGCGAACGCAAGTAGCCTGCGTAGCATAGCGGTTTTGGTTGCTAAGTAATAAAGGCGGGCGAGGGCAGAAAAACCGCGAGGAGATTGGGGCTGGAGTCTCCAAATGGCCGTATTTTCAACCCGAAATTTCCTAACATCAACTCTCCTCGCGTTTGCAAATAAAGCCGCAAGGAGAAATTTGAAATTTGGACACTTTCCGTCAACAGCACAACTCTTCTTCTTTCACTAGAAGATACTTTCAAAGCAATATCGAAACTCGTTGAACTGACATAATTCAAAAACGAAGAACAGGTTTTTAGGGTGACAAAAACTTTAATTTAGTAGTTGTTTTCTGCGGAATTCTTCATGTGGTATTGCAGGCTGGTATGGCTCCAAATTTTCCCAGTCCTCGTTTATTCACACATTTAGACATTCATCTTATGATCTAAAACATACCTAGTGAGAACTGGCTTGGGTTTCTCATGGCAGCCTCCAAACGAAAGCATCGAAGTCCGGCCAAATTAATATAGTGAAGCGTGAGCAAAATAAATTTAACGGCTCCAATTTTCCTCAATCGAAAAGTAACAAGACGAAATATATTCCTGTTCCGTCATCCTTTGCGAATTACCATTGTTCAGTCCTTACTTTTCGGTAAAACGTGAGTACCAGAAATCTAGCGCGTTTGATTTTTTTCTTCTTCAAAATACTATTGGCATTGAAAATGTTACTCTTTCAAGAAATGCGTTGCGTTACTACCGTGATTCCGCGACTGTCATTTTGACGGCTCCATGTCTTCAAACGTACGTCGTGTCACATGCAGTCACGGAACAGATTGTCACGCAGAGTTGCCTGCTTGTAGAGTTCAGTGTTTAAAATTGGCTAAAATTGACCCAGTTTCACCTTTTTACCCCACTCCTTGATTGAAAAAAGCAACTTTGCAATGGGAAAACCTACATAAAGTACGAAAAAAGAGCATTTAGGCTGTAAATATGTACTTAGAGCGTTTCGAAACTGGAAGTGTTTACACAATTACCTCCGGCATAACATGAAAATTCGTGAACTTCGATGGTGTCTTACAGAGATTTCATTTCCTTCTGTAACCCAAGCCAGTTCCCAGGTATGTTGTAAATGAATGTCTAAATGTGTGATTTAAATAGTATTAAGAGAATTTGGAGTTATACCACATGTTAAATATTGCCGTCGAAAATGAGTAACGAACGTGATGAGTAGCGAATCTCTCATTTTTGAATTATTTCAGTACGACGAGCTTCGCTATTGCCCTGAGAGTATCTTCTAGTGGAAGAAAACGAATTTTACTGTTTATGGAAAGTGTCCAAATTTCTCCACGCGGCTTCGTTTGCGAACGCGAGGAAAGTTGATGTTCGCGAATTTCAGGTTAAAAATTAGGGCAGTCTGAGACTCCGACATCGAAAGCCGATCTTCTAATTTTTCTTTCGGCAGGAACAATCTATATTAGGTTTCTTATTTACTTAAAAGCTGTCGATGAACAAAAAATGAAAGAAATTGATTTTTCAACTCTTGCCCCGCAATTAAGATTTTGGTCGATCATTTTCCTGACCGTCGCTCCGAGACGACACGTATCAATGACATCAATGTATAGCTACGATGCAGAAAGGGTCTAATTAGATCTTTCTGTACCCTGCGAGCGGAGGTTTCTCTCTTGCATGGCTTTTGGCGTTTACGAAGTCATTTGCGTGTCTTGTATGTCGCGTAGTTGGTTTGTTTACACCCTGTGAGACGGAAACAAACCAACTACGCGACATACAAGACACGCGAATGACCTCGTAAACGCTAAAAGCCATGCAGGAGAGAAACCTCTGCTCGCAGGGTAATCTTTCTGCGGCTATGCTTTAGGAATAACTTGGAAGCAATGCATGTTTTAAGCATCGCGTTTTAAAAAACGTTAAGTCCTAATTAACAAAGCCTCTACTAAAATTAAACGTTTTTATTCATATGACAATATAAATATATTCAGGTTATGCAATAAGGAACTTCTAAGTCTGGTGATGTTAATGGCGTTTCATTTCCGCCAAAATTCAACGCTCCATTTTACATTGTACTTTGCATAATCTATCCTACATTTTGTGTTTGTCATTTAATTTTGCACTCACGATTGTATGGCGTTTCATTTCCGCCAAAATTCAACGTTCCATTTTACATTGTACTTTGCATAATCTATCCTACATTTTGAGTTTGTCATTTAATTTTGAACTTGCGATTCAACTTTTTTGCATTCAACATTCAACTTTGATTTATGCAACATTCGACATTCAGCTTTTCATAAGCAGCAGTCAAGTTTTCGAATTCGACCTTCAAGTTCAGTGGGATGTACATTCACTTTTTCGCATCCAACATTTAGCATTTGTCCTTTAAGATTTCTCTTCCCACATCCGACTTTGGGCATTGTCAGGGGGGGCTGGCAGCGAGTTCTGGAACGGAGTTTACATGATCGCCCCAGTTAAGAAATTTGGCCGAGTGAGACTGAGTACCAATTTTTCTTCACAACAAATATGGCGGAGAATACAGACATGGAAGGACGATGAGTTTTTGCTCGGTTTTACGTTTTCCAGCATCCAAACATCAATTAATGGAAGTTTTGGACATAAGGAGGCATGATGTATGAACAGTTCAAGGGTGACTTCACTTTTCGTGATTCGGCATCCCGGCAAGTTCAGTTATGTTTAAGCTCCGTGAAATTTACGAGCGACTAGCCTGCTCCATCTCTTACATTTTTCCACTTACAGCGGTATTAAGACTCTCTTCCTTATCCTAAACATGTGCTGCGAGCACACTGCATTAGTATGAGTCTTGCAACAGTCATGTGTGAATGTTCATTAAACCAATTTTCTAGTTCGCTGTTCGTAAGTTTGTTTGTACAGTGGGAGCCACAACAGATTCTTAAGAGCTTAAATACAGAATAAGGGCCAATTTAGTAAAAGCGAGGGTAAATGTTCCACTCACTTTGCTTCACATATACAGGGTCTGTCAGTATAAGCTATTTTTAATACCAGAAGGCTGGGAGGGGTTTACTAAACCTTCAAAACCTTCACTGGAACATCATTGGAGTGATAATCAATAACTATTTCCAAGAGCAATACTGTATTTAGTAGTTTTATGATAGATAGTGACTTCAGTTTCGAGTATTTCCTTGAAATTGTTTGTACAAAAATTACCCTGTAGTTCTGAATTTTACTTGAAATGATTGTAATGGTTTAGTGTGGGGACAAGAGGCTTATATCCAGTTGCCAATAAGAGTGAGTACATCAGACAGGTGTATGCATTGAGAAAATCCCTCAAAGGACTGAAGTATAAGAATCGGAAAAAAGAAAATTGAATGTTTTGCAAAATTTATAAAGAGAATCGGAGGGAGCTTGAAAAATGTACAACTTCAATTGTTTGTTTAAGTTATGAATTTGATTTACAACAAAAACAAACAAGGCAAAATTGAATTTTTATCAACCATCAAAAGGAGTTATTGTCCCGTGACCATTTCACCCATTAGAGTTTTGAACAGGTGTTTGGGCTGTGAAGGTTGATGAAGAGCAGTCTATAGTTACATTTTTTGTACCACCATTTTTGTCGCCAAGTGTTTTCCATGTTTCTAAGTTTAAAAGCTAACTGAATTATGTATGCTAAATGAAATAAATCAGGATTATAAAATAAAGTCTCTTCGCTTAAAAAGGGGAAGGGAAATGAACAATGTGCCCTACTACCCATACTCTCTTTCAGTGAAAACCCGGAAAGGTGATCTTACATTTTAATACCCTTTACCACCTGTTGTAACAACAAAGTCAGCGAAGGTTTATGGTCTCTGAGAAATGTTTTTGCCTGCCTCAACACAAGCTTCTAACTGTTATTGTTGACTACAAATAATATTATCTTAATATCATTTTACATTTTTTTGCAAGGCATCCTATGGTGTTTTTCATATCCACTAGTACAAGGCAATTTTTAAGTTGAGAGGGTTTAATTTCATAAACTACATTTTTATACAGAAACAAACTAACCTGGCACGTTGATGTCCAAAGATGTAACAAAATTACGTGCAACTGTATGGTAAAAACTGATCACAGTGGCCAAAGGAAAGGCAAAAATAGAAACGTCACCATTTTCCTGATTTTATAAATTTCCTTTGAAGCATATTTAGCCAGATGTGGTCCTTGTCAAAACATGCAAACTTGAACATTTATTTTCTGATCTTAGCTAATCTTTTTTAAACCACAATCTTGTTCCAAGGGGTAAATGTAATTTTTGGAATACACACTTGAATGTGGACTCAAACTGAAGGCACTGTAATAACTGCTGTCATGAAAAGAGAATTCCAAACACACAAAATAATTACCCTTTCATTTGCCTAAGCTTCATTTGTTGGAAACAACCGCAAATTTTAAATTAAATTACACGAAGATAAGAACTTAAGCATATCAAAAAGTGCAAAATCAATAGAGAAATATGATCTATCAAGGCAAAATTTATTTAGCTTCTAGTACATAAATATATGAATTAGTTACGAGATTTGACCATGCCACTCAATCATCCAACGCAACTCCGCCAGGATAAGTTCACAATCAAGGATGAAGAATTAAGACTCTCTCAATCATCATTTCTTGACATTTTAAAGGTGTAGTAAAATCGTAAACAACTCTGACAACTCTTCTACTCGACCACAGCCACCGCACTTTTTAAATCTTACGAAAAATTAATTTTGGTCCTTTCACTTGAAAATATGAACTCTTCTACATACGTATTGGAGGGTTGGCCCTTCTTTTAGTCTTGTGGGTCTTCTAAAGAGAAACACAGCTTGAGAGTCCATATCTGGAGAGGTGAAGTGAGTCAAAAGTCGCGCATCGAGGAACAATGTCAGTTTACGATCAATGTTCACTGGTCTCGTTCTTAGCGTAGTAAACCGCATGTAATGACAAACGCAAGACCAGACGAAAGGAAAACGTAAGCTCCACATTACTGCGGACAAAGATTGGTTACAGCAAAGAAAGCAATGACCACCGGGACTAAAAGCGAATTCACTTCACACTGTCGAATCGCTGCGAAGACGAACTTCTTACTGTTTTTGTTTCAAGCCCGTTTCGCGCATGCTCGCTACAATTCTCGCATGATGGACAGATTTCTTAACTGGGGCGATCATGGAAAGCCGAAAAGCGGCAAGATCAAAGGCCGTTGCCAGCCCCCCCTGGGCATTGTATTTGCAAGTTTCCGTATTCGACATTCAACTTTTCGAATTGAACTTTTACCCGCTGGTCAGCGACCGATGGAGATCGAGGGCTCAATTGACCTAACCCACCTCTGCTCAAAGGGTGGTCGAGAGTCGGTCGAGAGACTTTCCAGTGGAGTGGACTCGGGAGACCTTCTCCACCGTGTGATAAAAGCCGCCGATCGCCAAGATGCTGCTGCACCTGCTGATTAAAGCGAGGTGAGAGCCCCTCTTTTGAGGGTAGCGGACTGTCTGTCTACTTTGGAGGAAACACTGTCTCCAAGTAAGTATCGGGCAACCCTTGTCAAGTATGAAGAAGTTATGTGTTCAATAAAGTTCGTGTTGGCGCCGACACAAGCATATATGTACGGATAATGGCTCAGTCAATTCCAAGCGTGCTCACCCCCGTCCCCCGGGTATTTGTCGGGCATTTGTCATCTTGTCGGTCCCGGCCGTGGGGATTTGTCAGAAAACCTCTTCCCGGGGGTGGGGCATTTGTCAATTCTTCTAGAAGAGGTTAACGTCGTTCCTCTTTCAACATCCAGATACTTTAGATATTTCTATAAATAAAAAGATATGTATGGTTTTCCGGCTCCATCACTTCCCTACCTAGGCTACGAGTAGTCCCCATTTTTCTTCAGGGATAGTAGAGCGAGCGAAACGCGAGCGGGCGTGAAAATTACCCCACTCGAGAAAGGCCTTTCTCCAATCTCGACTCAGAGCTCTTCTGCGCATGTAGAGGAGAGAGATCAAGAGCTCTGGGGAACCCTGGAGCAGGATTGTCTCTGATTTGTTTCAGCAAAAACACAATTAAAGTGTCTCTGATTGGTCCATTCAAGTTTGCACAAGAGCGGTTGATCGTCCTGCTCTGAAGCCAGAGCACGACCGGCCGACTCTTGATTTTGGCGATTCGAAAACAACATTTGCACGACTAATGAGGCAGAATTACTGGATTTTCTAATTTTCAAATAAAATAGCTTAGCTACATATCGAAAATTGAACCAGAAAATAAAATTGAAATACCCCGGCATCTTTGCCAACGATAATTTAAGAAGCAAGACACATTACTGTTTTTTATTTGCCTTCCACGTGCTCGTATTCACACGAAGTAGCCGAGTATGAATGAAAACTTGAGCTTCTTGTCGTAAATTGCCCAAAAACAGAATTGCAAGAAAACAGAAAAACAAAAAAGCAAATCGTTCCCTAAAGTGATGCGTGTACAATGCGACTAGATATTAAACAATTATTGGATGAGATTGAGCATGATAGCATGAATTATCAAAACCGAGGTCTGTGTCATCGGCTGAGGCAGATAATACAGACACGAGGTTTTGATAATTCATGATAACATGCGAAAACCGAATTCAATAATTGTTTTATTATACATTTTTTAAACAATGGGCAAAAGAAGACATTCAGCCATTCTGTTTCTGAGGAGAACACTCCAAGGCGCTTGGTAACCAGGCAGACGTTGAACTTGACATGATAAATGCAATATCTGCAGCAGATATTGCATTTATCATGTCAAGCTCACAAGCTATTGTGAATTGATTGAATGCTCTCGACCAATCAGATTTTTCATAGTGAGTCTGATGTATAATAATTATAGTTGTCCTCTTTTCCCACGATATTGCATTTCAAAGCAGCTTTGCTGAAGTATTAATGTTCATGAACAAACATAAATAAAAGGACGCTAAATTCATATTTCGGAAAGTTTTATTGGAATTTCGATATGTTTATCTTGACAAGCCGTTCGGGTTTCACCACAGGTAACCCAGGCTCTGTGATAGTACCACAGTACTCGTTTCAGTAAAATTACAGTGTTTGTATGGGGTAAAAATACGATCCAAAAATTTGTAGGAAATACTAAATAAAAGTCAATGAAACATACCCTACAGTTAGTTGTTGTTGTCCTTATTACTCCAACGAAGCTTCGTGATAATTTGTTCAAATTCACTCTATATGCAATAATAATATACATGGTAGGAGACGAGATGCCATCTTCGCCGCCATGCTCTCATTCAACACAACTTTTTCCACGAAATTCGAAATCCAACAGAAAATAAACATGCCAGGATCGTAGTAATAGGATGGCATCAGATATAGAAACCAATGAAGCTTTCCCAGATAGAAAAACGAATCCCGCAGACTTTGACAAACTCGAAGGATGTAATCCAAAAAGGCCGAGAATATGCTGGCCAAACTAGCCGGGCCAGATCAACGCGCGGCCAAGAAAATGAGGCCTGGGCACTGTACCAAAAAAATCCATCCCGGGTGTCCTGGGTTGACCTTTCTAGGGACCGATACATAGCTTTACTAAAGTTAGTCACCCCTGCTGGAAATACATTTCCCCCAGGGCTATTGTTCACTTGAGACAAACGCGACTCGCCCAAGCGAACTACATTCCAGTGCACGCGTCAAAATGAGAAAAAAGGGAAACATGTAAAAGGTGATGTTTGCATTTTACAATTTTTTTAACCCTCGGAAAATTCCAATTTTCAAAGCGCAAAAGCTTAATTGACCACGACGACAGCGACAACATTAACAACAAACACCAATTTTATAGATTAGCAAAACATGCGCTGGGAATGTGCATCACACTATCACACTTAACTTGATTGTTTATTTAAAAAAAGCGTGATACACGTGCTTTTTTTCTCATTTTCACGCGTGCACTGGAACATGTAGTTTGCTTGGGCGAGTCGCGTTTGTCTCAAGTAAACAATAGCCCTGGAGCAAATGTATTTCCAGCAGGGGTAGCTAACTTTGGTATAAAAGCTATGTATCGGTCCCTAGAAAGGTCAACCCAGGACACCCGGGATGGATTTTTTTTGGTACAGTGCCCAGGCCTCATTTTCTTGGCCGTGCGTTGATCTGGCCCGGCTAGTTCGGCCAGCATATTCTCGGCCTTTTTGGATTACATCCTTCGAGTTTGTCAAAGTCTGCGGGATTCTTTTTTCTATCTGGGAAAGCTTCATTGGTTTTAATATCTGCTGCTATCCTATTACTACGATCCTGGCATGTTTATTTTCTGTTGGAGTTCGAATTTCGTGGAAAAAGGTTGTGTTGAATGAGAGCATGGCGGCGAAGATGGCATCTCTTGTCTCCCACCTTGTATATTATTATTGTATATAGAGTGAATTTGAACAAATTATCACGAAACTTCGTTGGAGTAATAAGGACAACACCAACTGACTGCAGGGTAAGTTTCATTGACTTTTCTTTAGTATTTCCTTCAAATTTTAAGATCATATTTTTACCCCTTACAAACACTGTAATTTTACTGGAACCTTACTGTGGTACTATCACAGTGCCTGGGTTACCTGTAGTTTCACTTACCACCTCGTGAAGTAGTCCACAGAAATATTTAATCAACTGTCAAGGTCGTCAAGCATATGCAAACTTCAAGTCTCAAGTCTGTGATTGGGAACGTTTAACGGTATTTTCTCAGCAACTACCACAAGAGCCTTGGATACCTGAAAATTCTTCAAGGCCGTTTACTGAATTTCTTCAGTTCTAATAGCTAAGCAGTACAAGACGTTCGCGATGAAGTAGATATAACAGAAGCAACAAGTTTTGGTTGGATCAAAGAGCATGCGTTCTGAGGCCCAAATAGCCATATTTTGGCTACTCCGGCGCAGAGTTTCCCAGACCTTACGCGCATTCCCAAACCCGTAAGCATTGGGGTCGAGAATGGCGTCGGGTGATTTTCACGCGCGCTCGCATTTCGTCCGCTCTACTACCCCTGAGGAAAAATGGGGACTACTCGTAGTCCATTCCCTACCCCACAGTATGTTTTGCATCTGTTCCGCCATCATATGGATGAAAAACAATCAATGTATCGTTTAAAGAGTTTAAGGGAAAGACACTTCCTTTGTCCCGTGAATGTTTGAGGCGGAAATGCCTAGAAAAACTCTGTGATTATACAAAAGTTGATATAAACTTTGTGTATTGTACGATCAATGCGACAATACGTTGACGTGGTGTTGCCCACTGCTGCAATCAAAAATCGGTCTGCACAAAACCCCACAGGCGGCCCAAGCTCTAGCCTCCCACGCAGACGTTAAGGGGATGGGGCAGTCACATTCGTCAAGCGTTCCTCCCGAATTAATCCCCCTTAGGACGTCTGCGTGGGAGGCTACCCAAGCTCTCGCCATACAAGTGATTTCAGAAAAAAAATATCCAGCACTGAAAAAAACATATCTCTTGTGGCATGTAATGCTGCAGAAAAATATGTTACCCGTTATATGCCAGAGAAATATATTCTAACTCTACTGGCCGGGAGTAAATCACCCGTAAAACTCTCCTCAAAAGTCAATTGGTCGACCCCTAATCATTAAAATTGCACAATCCTTGATTTGTATCGGAATTCAGGTTAAATATTTAGGAGATTTGTACAGGTAATCACATGATTTCGAGTGCAATTTGGAATAAATAAGCACAAGTAAATTTTTTCAAAGGCTAACAAAATTGCACGAGCCCGTAGGGCGAGTGCAATTTGTGGTCTTTGAAAAAATTTACGAGTGCTTATTTATTCCAAATTGCACGAGAAAAATCATGTGATTACTTATTAATAATATTCGTGAAAAAAATGCGAGATAGCTTTAAAATCACGTAAACCACGTGCAAAAATAATTTATTCAAGTGCTGCAAATATCATCACACGTGCAGTCAAAACAACATTTTTCTCGACGTTTTTAAAGTTTACAAGCCGCAGAAACGGGCTAAACAGTTAGTGGAATCGTTCAATCTGTATCGTAGTCACTTACGATGAAACGCAATCGCCGTTTGCAAGGGCAAATGGTAGGCGAAGTCTTGTTGTTGAGGTTGAATGTTACATTGCAGTTGGTGAAGGAATTCATTACATTCTGCGCTTGTGAACTCATCTTATGAGAAATTACTGCACTTGAAGTAGGACCAGGTGTATTACCCGCTGGCTTCGGTGTGCTGTTCTTTCGTGAGATGGCCCACGAAAGCTGTCGCTGTTCATCTTCGTCTGCTTCATCATAGTCATCTAAAGACTGGATATTTCTGTGACCAGTGACTTTTGCAATTGCCGACCTTTCGAGATTCGCCTTTTTCATTTTGCTGACTACTGTTTTACGGGCACTGTGATTGGAAAACCGCTTCTCAGATGTCTCAATGCTGGTTCCGGAGATGATGCTCTTCATCATGGAGTTGATTTTATTTTCTCCCATGGGCTGTACCTTGTACCAAATTTCGTCGTCGGCTCGTCTGTTGTACTTTATCGAGAGATAAAATGGACCACTCGTCCTCAGATTGGGAGGTCTACGGCTAATGTACTGACGAAATAAAGCAACTGGACATTTTCCTTCCCCGGTCTGAAACATTTTGGGCTGGAACTGTCTTGGCTTTGCACTCAAACCTCCAGGTCTTGTTTTCGTAGGCCCCTCTGCAAACTCAACAAATTCGATGCCGTCGTCACCGTTCATGATTCTGAAATCCTCCAGTCTCATTCCGTGGTGTTCTTGCCTTCCACGAAGACCAAAGTGTTGGGTAAGGAGCCACCACATTGTTTGAATAAAGATTCTTGGTTATTACCTCCGAGTTTTTCGCTCTTCCAGAGAATTTCTTCTTCCTCCTCTGATACTTGTCGAGCTTTGTTTGGGCGCTTACCACGGCCAGCCAAGCGAAGCTGTTTCGCTTTGCCTTCCAACACCTGTTTGGACGAACTAAATTCTCGGTCACGTACAATGGACAAGGTGTAGCCTTTGTTCTTTAAGTGTCTGTCAAGCGATGCCATCATTACTTTGAGGCTTTCTGGTTCATAATCTTCACCTTCTCTATTTTTTACTTCGACGTAGAAATGCTCGAGCAAAGTGTTAAGCTCAGCCGGCTCATAATTTTCTATTTCATCTGTAATATTCTTCTCTAAGCACCACTTCTTCCAAACAGAGAGCCAAAAATCGGTGCTTTTTGCAGTGTTTTCGTTTTTGGAGCAGTTTTTCATGTCCTCTATAGTTGTTGCGGTCGGAAAAGCAAATCTGCTACAAATGCCAGCCATTGCGGTTTTTGCTCGAAACTGGTCAAGAGCGGATCCAAATTTTGCGCCATTCAGATGGCGCACTTGATTGGCTCTCAGTGAGTTCCTTTGTTTACTAACCAATCAGAATGCCTCGTTTGTTACCTCTTTTCTGCACTAAATTACCTTTTTTCTGCACTCAATTACCTTTTTTCTGCACTGTGTTACCAAAAAACTGCATTTCTCTTAGCCAATCACAATCGAGAATTTTTTCATGTATATTATTATTCATGAAATACACCTTTCCACTAAAGAGGGAAATTTCATATATCCCATGATGCTTCGCGGCTAATTTCTGTCTTCTCTCCGCGGTGGAAAGAGCGTTCGAGAGTTTCGAGGGAGATTTTTAACGACCAGAATTTCAAGATGCAGCTCATCCAAGGTAAGTTTCAATGAGCCCTGTTAATCGTTGGCATCTGATTGATAATGTAAAATGTTTCCAAGGTCATTTCACACATTATTGCTCTCGATTACGACCCTGTTAAGCCATGCTGTTTTAACTCGTAAGTGAATATCCATTTAGATGACTTTCAATTTTCGAAAACTGTCTTTATTCTAGAAAGGTTTTACCCTAATAAATTATTTAAATCGGCGGGCAAGGGGTGCTTGATACTAGTTCCACGCTCCGACCTCTTTCGACCTCTTTCGACCCCCCCTTTCTTCCCACTAAAGAAGACAGTCGGTTGGACAGTACTCACCTCCCTCGAAGACTGTGCAGCGGCATCCAGGCGATCGGCGATGTTCTAACGTCGACGTTTGGTTTGTCGGGAGTGGAGAAGGTCTCCCGAGTCCACTCCACTGGAAAGTCTCTCGACCGACTCTCGACCACCATTTGAGCGGGGGTGGGTTAGGTCAATTGAACCCACGATCTCCATCGGTCGCTGACCAGCGGGTAAAAGTTCAATTCGAAAAGTTGAATGTCGAATACGGAAACTTGCAAGTACAATGCCCAAAGTCGGATGTGGGAAGCGAAAACTTGAAGGACAAATGCTAAATGTTGGATGCGAAAAAGTGAATGTACATTCCACTGAACTTGAAGGTCGAATTCGAAAACTTGACTGCTGCTTATCAAAAGTTGAATGTCGAAAGCGAAAACTTGAATGATTGAATGTTGCATAAATCAAAGTTGAATGCAAAAAAGTTGAATCGCGAGTGCAAACTCAAATGACAAACACAAAATGTAGGACAGATTATGCAAAGTACAATGTAAAATGGAACATTGAATTTTGGCGGAAATGGAACGCCATAGTTATGAATGTACTAGTAATAGTTGACACTACAGCTGCCCCGGCTCTGTATATTGTCGGTCAATAGTATTCTTGCTCGATGTGTAGCTCTTTGAAATATACAGATTCATAAGGAAGATTTTTACACATATTCCGTACAATAGGTGAGATAAATACAGGAAACGCAAGGTTCCATGCACAGTTTCAGGTCGATTTACACAGCTTTGATCAAAACATTCTCAGTTTCGAGAATAGTTTATTCTAAACCATAAGAAAAGATTTAATTAGAAGTTTAATTTTTCGCTATTTCTCTTTCACTTTTTACATTCAGTTCATTTTATTTGCCGGAAAGGAAGCCTTAGAAATTAAAAGGACGTTTGATCAATTCACACTCGCGCTTTCTAGTCTTATTTTAAACTTTATAGCAGAAGGACATTTGTGAGCAGGGAATAAGTCAGCACAGAATTTGATTGTCGGCGAATTTCTGTAATCGTCCATCGTTCTGCTAGTGAGAAGCTAGCCGTTGTTCACTCGTCTTGCTTGTTTGGGGCTTAGTCTTATTCCGGTCAAATAGAGAGAAAGAGTGTCTGGCAAGGTTTCCAATGAAAGATTTGTGAACTCGTGTCTGGCAAACTCTTTAAGTGTTTATATATACACATACGCACCTTATAACTTCCTCTGCGCTTAACGAGTGTCGTTAAAATTTTAGTCCATAACTTTCACTGAAACAACTGCTCCACAGAATGTCACTGATAACACGTAATGCAAAAGAGTCTCGAAGTATGAATGCACAATAAATGTCACAAAATCTGCCTAAGCGGTCCCTTGGGGATGTTCTGTCTTTACGTCGTCCTAACCATTTCGTACTTGCGGGCGCAAACAATAGAAACGTCATCATTGCCCACCGATTCCTCGCGGCCCTAGCCTCCCACGCAGGCGTTTTTAGGGGAGCTCGTTTTTCATCCCTCCCCACAAATGCCTGCTCAACCGAAGACAACATTCTTCTCCCAAGCTTAGCCAATCACATTGTACTTTCCAAATTCTAGAGAGTTGACCTTGACCGCAAGGTAATCTGATAATTACTCGATCTGCATGAAACACTGGGAAAGCTTTCTGACCTCTAATAAATGTTAGATTCAGAGCGGCAAAAATAAGAGTTAGTCACTTTTTAGAATACTCCATGCACTGCATAACCTTAGCGAAGGAAAGAAAAGAAAGAAAACGGTAACTCTAGGGTAACGTTTCAGTCGTGTTTAGCCTGTCAACACTTCATTGCACAACTGTTGATTCGTCACTTACCACGCAAATAAAACAATGGGAAAGGAATGTTGTTTTCGGTTGAGCAGGCGTTTGTGGGGAAGGATGAAAAACGAGCTCCCCTAAAAACGCATGCGTGGGAAGCTATCGCGGCCCCTGTTCAAGCAAATCGAGATCTTTTCTGTGACTGTATGACTGTATATTTCATCTGTAAGTACTTTCCTTAATATACGCGCGAGTTACTAGAGTGCCTCCTCGGGATTTCACCTTCTGGGCGAAATCCCTGCGGGGGCAATAAAAATAGGCCATTTCCGAGTTCCCCCGGGCCTCTGTATCAAAACGAGGTTCAGTGCTCAGCCTTTGATATGGAAATGATTTTTCATTCTCATTCAATTACAACTCATTCTCACAAGAAAAGTTGTGCACTTGGCCTCATTTTGAAAGTGAGGGTTTTTGGAACTCCGAAGTGGCCTATTGAAAGTTCCGTTTTAATCATGAAGTACTGTGCGACTCCCTAGTTAACTCAAGCAGTGAGGTAGAACAGTAAGAGGTGATACTTTGGAGACAATTTTGAGTTTTGTTATTAATTTTGGAGAAAACGGATTAATAGTCTCCACTATGGCTACTTTTTTTTTGTTTTTTCTGAAATCTGCTTCATTTTAAAAACAGACCGTCAATGCCACTTACTGACCCAAACGTGACCAAACGTATCTTCTGAAGCAGAACGAAAAAAGAGACCATTATCGATCTAAAAAAACGAATAGCGCCGGTCAGAATAGTTTAAATGCGATACAGAACCGTACAGTATTTTATATAAGTTCGTTAGTTTAAAGTAAATTAGCCGCCCCATACCCAATAAGATGTCAGTATAGAACGGGTCTGAGGCCCCGGTTGGAGGGGGGGGGGGGATCTTCCTTATATGGCCTATACGGGGATGTGCCGCTGGACAGGGTACGGTTTTCGTCCTCTCTGTCCCAAGTCCTAAACGGGGTAAACAATTTTGCTTAAGTCTGTCCTAAACAGTGTGCATAATTTGTTAAACAGGGTGTTTCATGCACGATCGATTTCGTATTAGTGTGGAGTTGTCCTAAACAGGGTACTAAAATTGAGGGTGTTGTCCTAAACAGAGTACGTATTTTAGGAATTTTTTGTCCTAAACAGGGTCAGGGTTTCAAACCCTCAGCGGCTCACCTATACCCAAATATTAGTCGAGTACCCCCGGGGGTCTGAGGTACATTTTGATTGTTAGTTTGGAAGTTCCGTCGTGAAGAAAGTGCCATTCCATACACGATGCAGGACAATATGCCCATAAGTGATCGCCTGATCATCATTGAATCGGAAGTTCGAAATGATTGGACTTTGGGATCCTCGGATTGAGATTAATGAAGTGAATTGGAAGGTCTAAATAATTTGACTTTGTGATTGCCTGATTGAAATTAATGAAGGGAATCGGAAGTTCTAAATGATTTTGTTAAAGTATGCAAAAACAACCAATATTTTAAATTATTTTGAGTGTTGTTTTATTTACACAAAGTGGGCAAAGTTGATTTTATCTGTTTGATTTGGTTGAAAGATTTTGAAATCTGTCTTTTGTTCATATTAAGAGATGGACCATTAGAAAAGTGATGGTGGGGTGGGTGGGGCCAAAGTCAAAAAACATTTTCCCAGGAAATTATTAATAAAAAAACACATTCCTACGGATGTTGGCCAAAAAAAATATGCCCAAGGAGGATTTGTGTAGTAAGACTATTACAGATCAACTATGAAGTGAATGACAAGTCCAGATTGGAAATAAAACGTGATTTTTTTAAATCTCAACATGACTCATGAGTAAATATTGTTAAGGACTACCTTGATTTGTACAGTCGTAGGTCAGGCATTGAAATTGAAGAGTTCAACATTTTACATGACGATGTATTATTCACAAATCTTTGCTGACCAAACAACTAGGAACTTTTTGGAATAAAAGTTACCCTGTGTATTGATGTATATTATTATTCATTCAAAATATTTCTTCAGTAATTCACTATAACCAGTTACTGCTGACCAAAATTGGAAGAATTTTGTGTTTAACGAGGAAATGACGTCAAAAATGCAGCGTTCTTGCAGGTTAATGCACCCTTTAACCGAGAAGACCTGGGGACGAAGTTGAGTTGTTTTGGTTGTGAAAGCAAAAAATTGGCGGACATTTCACTCGTGTCAAGAGTAAGAACTAGGCCAAATAATAGCTAAAAACATGGCAAGAACAGCAAGAACATAACTCGAAGGGCGACATCTGCTATTTGGAGAATATTTGCGGAGCTGGACCTAATAAAACGTGCACTATCGAAGGTGAACTTAACATCGATGGAGGTAAGCTTGTTTTAGCTTTGTTTTTAAACTAGGAATTCTTTTGAATGAATAATAAAACAATTATTGAATTCGGCTTCTGTATCATTTGAAGAATGATCTACAAGAAGACTTTCAACGACAACTTATGTAATGACAAAAGTTGACCAGTTCAAGTGTACTTTTTCAAGTAACAATAGTGTGAATCAGCGATTTACATGCTTCAATACGTTCTTTGTGATCTTTATATCTCTCTGACTATTTTGTTTTGAGTGGACACTAACTGGACTTGAGTGAATTTTATAATCCAACCACATTTTTGGACTATGTGATAACCTCGAAGGAAAATATGATAATATTTCTCACAGCCAATCGGGTTTTACTGCTGTAAGCTAAATTTCAAATGATGAAGATTGGCACCTGTCATGTCCAGTCAGGATAAAAGGAACTACAACAGGCTAGTGTGAGATTAAGTTGTCTTGTAACAAAGCTGAAGCCTTAGAAGAAATACAAAGTTTGCGGAACTATCAAAGTACGTGTGTCTTTTCTGTGAAGTCGGCCCGAGCTAGTCCTCTTCAACTGGGTTCGGAATTTTCACAATTTCACTTTGTGATCGCCTGGTTGAGATAGAGACTGTGTTCCTTGAACAGGATAAATAGCAGAAACATCTTGAAGTGTCTCAGTTTGTTTGTGCTTTTGGTACTACAAACATATACCGCATTTAGGACAGGATCTATCGATCATTGTCCTGATTCCTTGGTCCTGAGAGTTCTTTTGACTGAGGTAGGCAAGTCTGTGCTCCAAGGAAAAAAGTTTAAAGATCGAATGGCCGCCCATAAAGTTCAAATCGTACGTAGCTTAATCAAAATGACTGAGTTATTCTCATAAAACTAATCCTATCTTGGTCAAATTTTATTCCTTTTATAGGATTTTTGCTGCCTAACACGTCGATCTTATTATCATGAAGTTGCTGATCTTTCTGCAGTGTTGTGTTCTTCTCTGCAAACTAGCAGCTGGTTATGGAAGTAAGTTATTTTAATTCTCATCCCTCCTTTAGTCTTTTTCGGATAAAACACTGAACCACAGTCCAACACTACAAATTAAAAGGGTGCTAGCCTGTTTCAGAAAATCTTATTGGTTTCCGTTGCGTGGCAGGCATTAAGAGCGGAAGAGGGGAAGGCTATTTCGGATCATCGGGGAGAATGGCTGGACATTTATGCATAATAATGAGGTACCGTGGCGGGCTATTCAAGCATGAACGCCCCACAAAAGCGCCACAATAAGAGAGAAAAGGAGGGAAATTGGCGAAGATCATTCACTAAAATCGCCATTTTAAAATACTCATAGTCTACTTTTTTGGATAAAACGGCGACTTTTTGTAGTTCATTTAAAGGGCTCATCTTCACGGTTAGGTAAAAAACAGGAACATTCAACGAGATTAACTTGTCGATTT